>CABFVX010003353.1:32560-78888 GCA_902151425.1 Timema shepardi
ACTCTAGAGAGCCTAATGCTATAGATCACGTGACAATCGGTGCAGGCAAGGGGTTTTTGGAGCTCACTATAAGCGTGCCACCCCAGGCGCCAACCCCACCACCAACCGATAAAGGACTCATAATTAGTCCTTTATTGCTTTCGCGGTTTACCACGCAAAAGTTTATTGGAGCCTTCGAATGACGTAGTTTGGTCCGTTTGCGCCGTTGGGTCCACATCAGTTTAATACAAGTAATGGGGGATGGATATTGAGGAGGGAACAAGGGTAGGGGTGGTGGACGCGTAGCCTACAGCGGGTTTGTTGGTTAGCGTGTTTGAGTAAACTTCAAAACCTTTCCCCTGGATTAACAACGTTAAGTTCATTTCGCACTTCTAATTGGAAACCCGACCTCAATTAGGGCGATCCAAAGGTGGTTGGACTAGGGTTTGATGCTCATTACATTGTCTGCAGATTACCCCATTGATTGCTATCAAAACATTTTACACTTGCTATATAACAATCAAAAATAAAATGGTTCGCATTCGTTCTAAGTCTTCTCTTTGACCTGGTAGTTTAACGTTCGATTGATGTTGGTTAGAGGTGCTCTATGTATGTCCCTTTAAAAAAAAACTATTAGGTATTTTAAAGTCAAAGTTATTTTAATTTTAAATCATTTTATAAATTTTATGTATGTGAGCTCTGTATGATTAATTGCAAAGCTTTGTTTAGTTATACTCATAGTTTCAATAATAGGACACATCGTTTTGGATTTTCAAACTCTAAATCGGCATGGTTAAGGCCGTCCATGGCTTGGTTAAAAGAAATATATTGGTTTCATTTAATTGCTTTAAAATAACGTAAAAATGTTGATATTCAAAATGGATTTTTTTCAAATAGCATGACACGACCCCACACAAATTTTCATATTGTCTAATATAGTTTCAATTATAATTTTCAAAAAATAGGTTTTGAGGTAACTACCCTTAAGTATGTTTTACTAATAAAAACCAACACATTATCTTGTTAACCACAGTATTCATATTAAACGTAAACATTTGTCTTAAACTCGATATAGATTTATTTTTAATGTTCACAATACTTTCTCTTGATATGAGAAAGTAAAAATAAACTTTGTTCATAACTGTTTCAAATATTTGAAAATAGATAGCAAATTTTACTTATCACATACATAGTCAACCTTTAAAATATATTAGCTTTATATTTGATTACTACAAAGAATGAAAACATATTTGAAAATTACTGGTTATCATGTTTTACACCACACTTGTATCATATATCATTAAATGCATGGAACACAATAGTCATTCTTCAAAAGAACTCACTATACATCTACTAAATTATATACAATTTTATTTGAAGGATTAAATTTTATTCAAAAGGGATATATTGAATTAAGAAAAATCAACTAACTACACATTAGAGAAAACAGTTTTATAATCAAATTTAGGTGAAGGTGTAATAATTTAACATACCATATCTTGGACCTAATTGCGGCTATTGTTACTAAATGAGTTCCCAATATATTTTATTCCTTACCTTTGTTAATATGTTTTTCAAATTTATTTTGTTCTTGTCATTTCTCTCTTTTAAGATTATTAAAAAATAATACCTTCATATTATTTAATACAGCAGGGCCCCAATTTATGTGGGTAGTACGTTCCTATATCTACCGCGGATAGTACTGAACAATTAAATAAAGCGGTATTCATGTAACTTACATACATACTGTTAAGTTTAATTGATTCATTATTCACAGTGAGACATTACTAACATTAAATAAAGTACGTAATAACTTGCACTGTGCACTACAGTGTTCTTACTATTCTCCACTCTTCTGGTTGAGACGACCACATAATGATGATGGTGGTGATATGTTAGCAAAATTCTCACGATGATGAGTTGAAGTAGGGTGCTGGTGTAGGCATTGTGATTTATACACTATGTTGTCTTTAATTAAAAATATATAAAATTGTGCAACGATAAACCTTGGATACGGGGGCCCTACTGTATTTGAAGTTGTGCCAGTGGTCACGTGGATAAAATTAATACCAATCAGTATCATCTAGTCTGGTTCGTCAGTGACTGCAAGTTTTTGGTTGGAATCCTGTTCTGGTGCTTTTAGTGTGGTTTTTCCCTATAGTTTTTCAACTCTCACTACACGTAAATGTGAATACAATTTCCTCCAAATTTACCTTTCTAATCCCAACTCCATTAGTTTTAATTGTACAATATTCCAGAAGGTTTGTAGGTTATAGTGCCCAAGAAATAAAAGAAAAATTAATATATTTTAACCAATAAAACTTTGTTTGTTAATCAAATATTCTAAATTCCGAGATAAATCCCTTGGAAATGAGAATCTACACGAGGAGTTTTGGTTTAGTGCACTAATTCCCTACACACAAGNATGATTTATAGGAAAGGTATCCGCATTTTGGGTGGAGAAAAAAAGTAAAACCAATCAGTTTAAAAACACCCTTGAAACAACCTTCAAAGATTTGGACCTTGACCAGCTCCATTACCTTCAAACCAGATCGAATACGGTTGACGTTCTGACTGACTTGTACACAAATGTGAGTTTTTAAATTGTACCTGTAAGATGGTTTTTGAATCTATTTTATCCGATATTCTCAACTAAAGAATGTTAATTGTAGTATAAAAAGAAGATTAATTGCTCTTTACTAAAGTTTGCTAACTAGTAGTAAAACCAAGAAGAAGAAAGAATTAAACATTTGTCATTCTTCCCAACTCAGCCATATCCTATCTAGTATCCAAACCACCACCCCCTTACCTCCCTTGCTTTATCACTGAAACAACCCCTCTGATCTTGGTTTCTTTCACTATTTCAACTTATTTTATTCTCTCTCTCTCTCTCTCTCCAGCTCTAAATAGATAACCTTCTCTGAACTTAGCTCTGATCCTACTCCATGTCTACCCTTCCAACCCTCACATACTCTAATTATGGTGGTTTATTTTGTGGTATGTTTATATTGTTTTTAATTCATAGCAAGGCGTTATTCCAGGTTCAGTCTGAGCAAATACAGTTCAAGACTCAAATACACAATATCCAGTCCATTCACATTTTGGAATAGTAATCCGTGAAACTATCCTGATACTCGGTCAAAAAATAAAAAAAGGGGGGTTTGTGTTGTTTTATGTTTGGTTTTTTTATAAGCTTGGTGTGCTTCTCTATCGATATAAATATTTAATTTTTCCACTTCATATGCAAGATACATGAAGTTGGGAATGGTGCTATACACTTAATATACAGAGTTCCCGGGTTAAACGGCTAAACTTTGGGAAGAGTTAGGGATCAATAAACTAACTCAAAATGTATTTTGGAGATATGCTAGTTTTCGCTTTCTTTTTCACGAAAACAGAAAAATACTAAATAAAAACAAAATGGATATGTATTAAATATCATATTTTATATATTTTGTTCAAATTGACAATCTCCAACCCAGAGACAAGAATTGCACCCATCAATGACAGAAAAAGGAGCTGACCGACATTGTGGGACTTGTTTCTTCACACGCTTGCGTTATCCTTTGTCGTAATGATTGAAGGTCATTAACAGGCATTTCATAAACTTTTTTCTTGAGAGCTCCCTATTAAAAATAAATCCACAGGCATTAAATCAGGTGATCGCAGAGGCCAAGCTACAGGTCCAGCACGATCTATCCATCTTCCAGGAACGAGAACTTCTACATGAAAAAGGTGTTTTTATTTAGTTTTTTTTGTTGTTTGCGCGAAAAGAAGCTAAAACGAACAAATCTAGATTTTTGTTTTAACCCGGGGACACCTTTAATAGACCAATTTACATTGGATGGGCTTTATCTGACAGCTGAAACAACTATTATTTCCAATTTAACGTATTCACACGTCACAGCATTATGATCTGCAGCTATCACTTTTAATAGAAATTGTAAATATCTATAAAATAACACATAATAATTTAGTAAAATGTTATCAGTGATAACTATAAAAAAAAGTGTTTTTATAAAGGTCTTTCATACTAAAATCGTACTCTCTATAAAGTAGGACCAGTACGTTGCTCTAAATAAACGCCGTGAACAAGTGTTTGCCAACATAAACAGATGTATTTAACCTACACAATGCGATACTGATGGGTGTAAATCAACCTTAAATCTCACAGTGCGAGGGTGATTACAAATAATTTGATTGAGACTGTCAAAATTATACAGTAGGATAAAATACAAATTTAGTTAATTATCTTAATGATATATGGAAACTATTGATTCTGATTTATTTTTGAATTTGGTGTTTGGTTCAGGAGGAGAGGAGGACTATTTTTTTCCTTATGAGGCGTCTAAAAAATGAATGTGGCTTACGTATTGACGCTAACTACGCTGCAATTCCTGGTTTTGGCTGTATAAAGACTACGATATTATTATGCTGAGACAGGCGCTCATACAAATTTATATTAATGTTCTTGTTACGATAGGCTAACTTCAAGTAGCTCTTCACCTGGGGCAAATTAAAAAACATAATACTTGTTAATATTATACAATTCTAAAGGCAAATTGGTCAAATATGAATGGTCTCTAAATTTGACAGTTTCAGGGCCGTGAAAATTAATCATTGTCTATGCATTTATTATAGAAACTTTTTTTTTTGACAAACCAATCTAAATATTGCTCCAGTATAGATATAGAAATTAATTTTATTCATTTGGTGATATCAACAGCTGGTGTTGAATATCCGTAATGATCATGAAAGAATTAGATAATTAACTAATTAATCTAAGAGAAAAAGTTGTCATAAAATTCTAGGACCTTTAAAGATATTCAACAACTGTTGTGCTCAGCTTATGAATAAAGTGAAACTCCATGTTTATACTCTAGATTTATTTGATTTCCTTTGATAAAATAAATGATTCGATATAAAAACTACGAACACACGTTTTATCGTGTCTCCTACTTTACCAACTTAAGATACCATTCTAGTTTAAATAATTTACCCTTAAAGTTGTTTACATTTTTTACAAGTATCATGTTGAGTATTTTTTAATAAGGCCCAGGATTATTTGAAATTAATCTATCATAAAAAGTACATTAATATAAATTTGTAAAAGTGAATATTTAAAGAATTTCCACCAGCAGTGTACACGTATTGACATCAATAACCAACTATTTTAATTAAGACTTAATTAAAACAGACTTCTAATTACACGTGCACATCAAAAAATAAACATTACTAGCTAATATTTAAAGTCATATGCTGTGTTTTAACTATCGATTTTGAGTTCTCATTAAATTTGTACTGTCTCCATGCATATAATTTATTTTGTGCAATTTTTAATTAAATTAAACTGAACTTGTATATAATACAATTAAATTAAACTGAACTTGTATATAATACAATTTTTTTTTGCATCATTTTAAATTATAGACTTCATTAATAATTTGTTGGATTAAAATTTAATATTCTCATCCCATCCAGGCACTATAATAAACTTTAACTACTATATATGTAATCTAGATACATTTTAATTTTACGCATCTTAATATTGATGTTTGGCTTGAATCCAGAATCTCCTACCAAAATCAAAATCATGGAAAAAATAATGAAGTATAAAATAGAAATACAGTCGAACTTGCTTATACAAATCGGGCTTAGCGTCATTTTTTCAGCAGTCCAGTAAAATTATCATCAATTAACGTTATAAAAACCTCCTGTCTTAGCATCACTACCCCCTGGTTGTAGCGTCAAAAACTTCTTAGATATTTTTTTAAAATTGTATTTAAATGTACATATATGAAAGAAAAAAAACACTGATAAAATTGCCAATTCCTGGCAAGCTGTTAGTGTACTGGTCATACAGTGCGCTGATCTAGTAATAGACCTAATGACAAAAAGAAAAGTAAGGGAGAGGTTTGAGGGAATAGTTGGCTCTTCAAGGTCAAAATGAAGAGAAAACTAACCCTCCTTCATTGTCACTGAGCTGGCTGGAACTGTCTCATGAGCGTCTAAGTAAGGTTTTTTTCCCCGTGTTTTATAAGTTTGTTAGTTTTGGTATTAATTATACATAGGCCTACATTTTTTTATAATCATTACAAGTTACAGATTACTACGGGGAACAGTCCTAAATGTGAGTTATATAAATACAATACATGATTATTTTTTTAATATTCCTCATTTATAAGTGTTAGTTTAACTGTCTGAGGATGAGTTGATAAATTGGTCTCATAACTATGTTCATAAATTAATCACGATAAAGCAGTATTAGAGCTCTAAAATTAAATGTAATTCGAACCAAATTTTGAAAAACCCTTTTTAAATTCAATTTTGAATGTATGTAGAAACGTATAACTATTTAAATCTTCGAATCTCATACATCCTTAAGAACTAAGGTGTCATCCCCTATTTGAAACCTTGCCAAATTATCCCCCCAGATCCCGCCACTCTCCTCCTTTCTTAATTAAATTGATAAGGATCTTGCGCTTCAGTCCCCCAAGAATAAGGTCTGGTGCACTACTTTCTCACCTAAATTGTGTTGTTTGTATCCAAGTAAAATTATCTCACGCTCAAACTATTTCAAAGAAACCACATCAGTAGCCCAACGATATTTGACGTCACTCTCACAATAGTTTAAACTGTTGATCACGGAGATTGGTATTTGAATCACGATCGGGTGTACTGAGGACGATGTATGTCCTAAATGGTTTTCCTCACTCCATCAGCGCAATTTCTTGTGCACTTTATCTCAAATTAACCGTACTTAGCGAAATCAGATCTGCGTTTAGCCCAAACGAATATTAAGATGGGGTACCAAAAATAAAAATCTTATCGAAAATTTTTAATTTTTAATACATCCTTCTATTAGTTTGGGCTACACGCCTATTTAATAATTACGCTAATACGTTACGGATGAGAAAGGTTTAATGTAGAAGATATGTAACCACGTTTACATGGAGGGAGAGTGGAAAAAACTTAGTAAATTTCACCCTCAATAAACCTAAACGGAATTTGAGCCCCGATATCCTCATTATCGGTAGTATAATGGGAGAGTGACGCCTTAGACCATGTGGCCACTGAAGTGGGTAGTGATACTTAGCTATACTTCTTATGGTTGAAGCCATTTTTAATAGTTTACTAGGTATTCTTTCTTACAAAACGTTGAACATCCTGTATTTTAACGATTTACCTAAGGGGTGGGGACGAGAAGGGTATTTTGAGTAAAGTGCACCCAGATCAACGTGTAGAGAGTATCAGAAAACCACAGTGATATGTTAACATTTGGAAATTATGCTTGATGAATATTATTTATAAACACCTAAGGTAACATGTTATACGGCGTCAGATTCATAAATAACTTAATTCATGTGGATGGTAGGTCAAAGTTTAAGTCTCTACTTTGACCGATATCCACCAAATATGATCCTTTGATAGATAAACCTAGAGCTAAATTTAAAAGTTAAAATAAACTAACAAATTAATTATACTTACAATTACTTTGTTACAATAATTATTCTATTTTAATATACTCGTTCATAATACTATGTTAATATTATTATTATTAGCACCGCGTCTTACTACCCGTTCGGGTTATACGCACTTACGCTAATGTGTAATGGTAGGGTGTTTGTGAGATGAAATGGAGGACCTACAGTTTAACGTGGTATCCGAACCACGGTGGAGGCCTGGCATTCCGCGCATTCACAAGTTGTGATTAATACACGTCTTGTCTGAAGTGAAGGAAGGGTTTGGTAATTAGTAAAATCTGTGCCGGAACCGAGGATTGAACCCCGGACACCAGCACAGAAGTCTGACACCTTACCCCTAGACCGCCAGGTCACCTACTCTATTAATAAAGGTTTGACTTTAGAAAAATGTATTGCTCAGTTTAAAAAAAATAGTTACCCAAACACACTTTTGATTTCAAATATATATTTAGGCATATTTTAGGTTATATTGGGTTCATTAAGGTGATAAATAAAATATATCTTATTTTTGGGAATTTTATGATATTATTAATGGATTGGGTGATTAGATTTTTTTTTCTAGTGAGCATCTAACATTTTTATACGATTGCATAGTCTGACGTAGGAACAAAAACGTCTCTCATTCCTTGCTTTGTGGTAGTTTTTCCCTAACATTGTGTATATTCTTCGCTGTGTCTCCTCCAAGCCATGGTTCATTCCTTTCCCTTAACCCACCCACTTCTTTCTACCCTCTTTCACATCATCCTTTCTGAAACCATGGCAGCCTCTTTTGTTATCTCTACCAATTCCCCCCCTCCTACCACCTTCTTCTCCTTCTATATTTTCAATACTTGCACCGCCAATATGAAAATAGAATTTATGGATCACCTTGTGCCCTATTCATGAAGAACCCACCGGTCTAGTAATCTATTCGTTTCTATTCAAAAATTCCCCGATCCTCCTTTATTTTCCCTCGTGTACTTACCATTTTTTCTTCATTTTTTTTCACCCCTTTTCTTTAAGCTTTTTTTTAAAATTTTGCTTTTCACCAAACTTGTAAGCAAATTGTCAAATTCATCATTGTTTTGTTCCTTTATGTTTTATCAAAGTAATTAGGTTTTCATATAATATCTATAAGGCGACTTCTAATTTTCTCTCAAAACTTTTACAGAAATTTGTTATTTCCTGAGATTAAAGTTGAGTACTTTGGTTAAACGTTGGTCGAATACAATTCTAATATTTGAGGCACGAGAGTCGTCGATCGGAAAGTTGTAATCTGTCAGTCTGGTTGTCTTGTAGTCTGTCAGTCAGTAAGGTGTCAAACTTCTGTGTTGGGGGTCCGGGATTCAATCCTCGGTCCCAGCACATATTTATCTGATTGCCAAACCCTTCCTTCACCTCTGACAAGACGTGCATTAATCATCACTTGTGAATGTGGGGAATGCCAGGCCTCCACCGTAGTTCGGATTCCACGTTAAGCTGTAGGTCCTTCATTTCATCTCACAATCACCCTACCGTTACACATTAGAGTAAGTATGTATAAACCGAACGGGTAGTAAGACGCGGTGCTAATAGTAGATAGCAAAGTTGAGTCTAACATCTTAAATCCCTCGGTCACCGTTGCCAATCTAAGATTTATTAATTTTTGAGTCATTTATATAAACCACTTACTTAACTCTAGATTTGTCCTTTAGATTGGAAATAAGCATAGCACTTACATATTAATTCTCCTGGTAGCTAGATAGTTTGTCGCTTTACCAATTTATTTCATTCGTCAAACTGGCAGAACTAATTTGAAAGCCGTATCAAATATACTAAACGTTATCTAGTGATATTAAATTTAGTCTTAAAGACCTAAGTTAACATGAAATGACTAGTTCTAGTTTTATTTTTACATTTATAAGTTCTAATTATTTGTAAGTAGGCTAAGTTAGTGTAGTCTTAGTAGTTTGTAGCGGTTTAAAAAAAATCAACTTCGTTAATCAACTCGTGAGTTTATAATAGGTTTTTTTTCAAACTGCGAGACAATGTCAAGTTTTATAAATAATGAATGAGCTGTGAACACGAGAACATTATGCGTCAGAGAAATGAAAAAAAAAAAGCACGACACAAAAGGGAAATAAAGATAAAAGAGTTATGGAAAAAAAACTTTTGTGAAAACAAAGCGACACAACTTTAGGCGCAATTGCGATCACTCTCTTGAGCTACTTTTTTTTCCCCCTCAGTTAATTAAGTGATTTGTCTCGTTGGAAATTGTTTTATATAACCTTTTTTATACTCTATGAAAAAGATATTCTTCATCACTGAGTAGCTGAGCCAAAATATGATTTGCCTAGAATTATTTTCTTACTTTCTAATATAAAGAGAAGGTATTTTAATCTTGAACATATTTTTACCTCAATGTGATGAAGAATATTAACGTTTTATTTGTACCCTAACCCCTCCCCCCAACCAAAAAAATAAATGTTTCTTTCCTCATGTATGCATGTGTGTATTTATATCTGTTATTTTTTTCCTGGATATTATATCTGAAAAAGTTTGGTTGATTTTGTTCAAATCTGATATTTGATGTATATAAATTTTATTGACCTCAGTCATAAAATTAAGGGTGGTTTTCTCATTAGTAATTCTTTTCAACTCTTTTTTTGAATTTGCTGTAAAGATTTTGTTTGAAGTTTATATCTTGGGATTGTTTGATTTGAAAAAATAACACTATGTACTTGGGATTGTTATGATTCAAGTGGTACCCAAAGTTTTCATACATGTAGCTGTGGGTACAATTGATTTAAATTCTCGCCTTATCATCCCTAATTCATAAGCGCACTTAAAATGTAGAAATCCCAACCTGGTAAATAAAATCTCTTATTCTAGAAGGTTATATTCAATGATGTAAGCACCCACAGCCATGGTCACAGACAAGGATGTGGCCATGGTCTATAAACAAGAAATGGTAAGGAAGAAGTGCCATTGATAGAAATATGCTCTAGAACACGTGACCACCATTGTGGATCATGAATAGGTTTTTTAAGTCAGAAAAGTTTCTATGGGGAGGTTGAAATAAGGCAACCCATTTTTTGGGGGGAAAACGGGGGGAAGGGTTCAGAGTAGGATTAATAGGTTTGTTTTTAAAGCCAAGATTGTAGTTAAAGTGATTAAGTGATGAGTTTTTGAGGGAGCTTAGAATTATTAAAAAAAATTATCACTCTACATAATCTATAAAATAGTAATTTCAGTAGTTGTCGTCGACCTCGCTAGTCTTGGGATAAAGTGCTAGCCTCAGGACCCGATGTTCATGGGCTTAAACCCAGCCGGGGTCGACGGATTTTTATTGAGTAATAAAAATCTGTATTATCACTTCCTTTGGAGGGGAAGTAAAGCCGTCAATATCGTGTCCACTGTGGCATGTTAAATAATCAACCCTGGAAGGTGTGTGAAAATACATTTCCCAGTAAAATTGGAAGGCCATTTAACACTCGTTCATAAAAAATTAGCTAACAATAAAATTAAAATTAAATAAAAATCTAATTTGATATAAATTTACAAATTTCTATTTATTAAAACTGTATTATATTTTTATTATATATCGTCGGCTTAAAGGTAAAACTCATAAAGTGCATTTTTGCTTGAAATGAGTTTGTGTGTATATGTTAAAATTTCAAGATCTATAATAAGATAAACTCATTAAGTGTGTAAACTTATATTTATCTATTTTTTTTAAATATAAGAATTCATCAAATACAACAATGAAAGATTCTTTGCCAGGTAAAAGTCTTCATTCACTTAGCATATCTCCAAACATTGAAAATGCTACTTAGTGAGTTTTACCTCTAGGCCAACGATATGTAGTTTTAATCAAAGTAACAATATTGATTCTAACCATTATACTTTATTTAGTACTGAATATTTATTTTTTTAGTCAAAGCCATTTCTTCTAGTATCGTTATTAATATAAAGTAACATTTTTCATTTGTATTTTGAATGTAGCTTGGTGTGTTCTTTGGTCGTATTCTTCACATATGGGCTGTCAAAAATAGCTTTCTGGTACGTGATATACTGCAAACCACCCCTTCCCTCAATTTGTCATACTCTGTTTTTCCTTTCCTTTCGAATAAATGGGTGAAAGAGCTTTTTCGATTTCTTCGTATTTTAAGATAACAGAGAAAAAAGATGTTTAGAATTTATGTGTTGCATGAATCTTGTATCCCACTTTACAAATTTAATACCATTATTTATGAATTATAAATGTGAACTATCGAATATTTTCAAGAAAAGGTTATGACATCTGAAAAAAATATTATTGTTATTTTAAGAGGATGTGTTAGTGGTGGTTAGTTTTATTTGTCAACAAATGTGATGTTTGTAATACTTGAGAATATAAACACACACGTTTATTTTTATACAAACACATACGTTCATTTTTATGCAAATGTGTTTTTATAAGCAATCATTACATTAGGGCTTATAGCACCTGTCATCTTTGGATAGGATTTACTTATCGTCAATTACTTTTGATTTTAAATATACGTATTTAATTCAATTTGGGAAATATATAATTCAGAATAAAGCGCGTAGCACACACACCCATTACTGTTAACAGCCTCTGATCAGTGTCAGTTTTTTTTATTCAAGCCATATATTTTTAACTACCAGCTAGATAGGCCTGTTGTAGCTTCATATATATGTCTTATAATATAACCTAAGACTAGGACATATAAAACACCCTGTCCCCAGCCATTAATTTATTGATGTGAAAGTACGAATTCACATTTCACCATGATGATTATTTTGGTCATGTTCGGAATCGAACCCAGGATGCTTAGCTCAGTAGGCAGACACGCTCCTGATTGAGCTATGGGGTCGGCATTACGTGTGCACCTATTTTTTTTACTAAAATAATAATAAAATATTATATTTAAAATTAATTAACTCTTAAAATGAACACAAAAACTATTTTTTCCCTCATTATGAATACTTAAATTTTTATTATAGTTTAAAAGTGAGAAAGTCTTTTTATGTAAAAACGCTATAACGTCAATTTTTTTTTACTATCAGGGTGTATTGGGTTTTTAATAGATAGGAAACATTATATAATTAATATAGTTATACACTATAAATATTTATAAAGGATATTTACCCAATTAATATATATATATATATATATATACACACACACACACACACACACACTATAATCACGTATAAAGGATCATTGTTGCTCCCTCCTTCATTGTATCCCGTTATAAATGTGTCCCGACCTAAACTGTGATCTGGCAGCGAAGTGGTTTATACCTTCAAACGGGTCTGGGCATTTAATTATCACTGTTACATCGTAAAGGAAAACGTAAACTAGGGAAACCGTTTCCAATCAGAATTTGACGCTTCTACCAGTTGGGGGGGGGATAGGGGGGGCTTTATCAAGTTATCTAGCCACGCCCCTTTTTATTTCTCGTGTATGTCGTGGCCAGACCTCATTAGCAAAGTTTGATTAGTACCTCCACACTCGGTGGTCATTCCGCCCTTTTGCTGTGACATTGCGTCACGATCATAGCATGAGAACCAGTGTAAACGTTAAAACAATTTGTTGTCTCTGACGTTTTTGTAGTAGATTAATAAATTAGTTTATCCTATTTAAAAATTGTATTCAAGTCCTGTACTTAATTTATTATTGGTACTATATCAGAGATAAAAGAGCTTTAAGTGTCGGTTATATTAAAATTGTGCAAATCGTAGATGTTAAATTTTGAATCGAATCCGAACTTTGCTTCATAACTTGAATCGAATTTGAATCAAATATTTAAGACTTATAATTATTCAAATTAATTCGTATCGAGTATTTTAAAATTAAAATATTTTGACTAGAACATTTAATAATATTTCGAGTTGAATATATTTTGATGAAATGTTAACAGATTCAATTAAACTATTAGACAAATTGATATTTATTTGATTGCAATGAGAAAAGCAATACTCATTAGATTATAAATATTACAACATGTAGAAGTGGTCAAATCAAATAATAGTTTTATGCTAACGTCTTTAAAAAGTTAAATTATTCAATTTTTTTGTCCTCTTAGATTCGAATTTTGAATTGAATTTAATAGATTTCGAATCTGGAATCTATTTAGATTTTAAATCTCAAGCTAAATTAAAATATTTCCAATATTTAGATTTGGAATTTTGTATAAAATATGAATCCTAAATTCAGATTCGGATTTAAAAAGTGTTTGGTTTTGTACAGGCTTAAAAGTGTTCATGTACAAAACCAGCTATATCTCACCCAGGCTGTGTTCAAACACCAATCTCCCTGTCAAAATCACGCAAATATAATGTGAGTCAAACCCCGAAATAGTCTTCTCAACCCCTGTTAGGGGTGACATCTCTTAAATAAATGGTATGTTAGACGTATATATGCGTTCAATTACAGTATCTTTCTTTTAGAGAAATGTTGGAATTTTGACACTTTATTTTTAATGATTAATTATTTGAGTTTGTATTTTTCCTTAAAAAGGAAATATTTAAACGATAAACACACATTTAATTCACTAAACAATATTTTTTACTTCGCATCTTACTATTTGTTAGTTACACATATGTATAATAGTACTCTAATGGTCCAGGGATGAGAAAGACGCATCTTGGAGAAAATCTATCCTCATTTATATGGAAGGAGAGTGGGAAACCATTTAAGAAAACCACCCTCAATAGACCCGACCGGGATTCGAACCCATATCTCTCCGTCCTCAAAAGTCCAATCTAGTACGAGAGTGATGCTTTCAACCATTTGGCTAATGAAGTGTTAATAAAGCATTTTCTTAAAAACAAATAAAATGATATATAAAGTTTTAAATGACAACCATGTAAATAATGCTTCTCTTTTAATACAAATAAATATTTCATATGTTGACCTTTATATAGCTCTACTTTCTATCATTTTATAGTTTTTGTTGCACTTTATTATAAAAAAATGTAGGTTTCAATTTCAAAAAAGTTTTTATCTAAATATTATACACGATTGTGTCTCATACTTTACCTTCTCTTTTTTTTCCCATTCAACTCTGTCGCTACGTATTCTTCATACGACGCTACTAAACGGTTACAGTCCTCTCGCACAATACTACTACCATTTTCTTCCGACTGTTCCGAGAGCCTCCTAGCCTTCATCAATAGTTTCTTCCGCTCCTTGTCGGGTATTTTCTATGCAAACCGCGCTCGAGCGTCTCAAAAAAGTTCTGCGACGCCTGCACCTATCGACGCTTGCTGGTATAGTTTTTCTCTTATGTGCTTGCATTCATCTCTCTTGCACTATTTAATATACACCTAGGGTGCTTGATACAGGCAACGTTTTTCCAACTGAAAAAAAAAACCAACCTTATTTACTTCACTGTATAAAAGTACGTTTTTTTAAAAAAAATAAGAGTATTTTATTCAGTCCAGTACATTCATTGTAGTATTATAATAAAACTATGTGTTTACAGTACTTAACTATAAATTGTGTTTTAAATATTTTTAAAGAGAGCAGTAAGAGCTGGTTTTTCAAAATTACTAAACTAATTATATTTATTTCAAATTTTATTTCAACTGTACAATAATTTTAATAAGATTTGTTGTTATCCGCCTCGGTGGCTTAGTTGGCTAACGCGCTTGTCTTGTTGAGCTTGACTTCTGAGGATGGGGAGATAGAGGTTTGAATATCGGTCGGGTGAACTGGGGGGGGGAGTGGTTCCTAGATGGTTTTCCACTCTCCCTCCACGCAAATGCGGGTTCACTTCCTCTAATTACACCTTCCCAATTCCTAACCCATTAGTGTAATTAGTACTTAAAGGGTATAACCCAAACGGTTAGTAAGACGCGGTGCTAAATACTAATTAATAAGATTGGTTCTTATTTAGTTATTTTTATTTCAGGTAAGGAAGACATTTTAAGATGGAAATAGTTGGATGGCTTCATTTGCATAGTGGTGCTTGACTGCTTGTCTATAATTAAAGGTAACAATTTTGAATTTAAAATAATATAAACTACATATTAAATAAATTATAACATATTTTCATTATATACTGTGAGTTTAAACTCCTATTTTTACTTTCTCATATCAAAAGAAAGTTTTGTGATTTTGAAAATATTGATCTTGAGATTATTACATTTTTATGTTTTATGTGAACACGAGCAAAAAAAAAAAGTGGAATTTAATATTATGCGTGCCTATTTCTGTCTCTCTTGTTTGTGTGTATCTGGACACGGATCCAAAATAGCTTTCCCCTTCCCAAGGTGACCATTGCGTGTTTATCTAAAATAATTTAGAGCCATTTTTTTCTTGTTTTCTCTACGGAGGTTCAATCCTCGGTCCCGGCAAAGATTTATCTGATTACCAAACCCTTCCTTCACCTCTGACAAGACATCTTGTGAATGTGAGGACATCTCACAATCACCCTACCGTTACACATTAGCGTAAGTGCGTACAACCCGAATGGGTAGTAAGACGCGGTGCTAATAATAATAATTCTCTACGGAATTATTATTCTGCAATCTGTATTATACAAACTACAATTTCATTGTTTGGCTGCCAATATTACAATATAAATTAAAGACAAATTTTGTTAGAAAATCTATATTAAATATTACAAAAATCATTATTTACAATATAATAAATTTGGGGTATAACGATTTTCGAGCCAGGTTTTTCGAAAACTTTGTTAGATTATACATCTATTTTGATAAAAGCTGAGCAAGGATTTTAAGTTGATTAAGAAAGTAGGCCATTAGCTTAGCCAGATAAATATTAAACACGGATGGTAGGTACTCTTTCTTGTGGCCAAGTATTTTAATGGCTAAAAGAGCTTATTCAATTTTTCAATCTACAAAGGTTTTTAGTAGAGATTTAAATAATTTAATATTCTTTTACTGAATTTGCACCCATTAAGAACTAACGTCGTCTTATAGCTTAATAATTAATGAAGAATAAACTCCTTGCAAAGCTCATTATCTTATCACAGATATGTATATACAATACTCTAACTCATTAATTTATCCAACCATAAATAGGACATTATATATTATTATTTATACAATAACCATTGATACACTCAGACTAAGAAAGAAGCTAGAGTAGTAGATATAATATATATTTTTTAATAATTAATTTTATTCTTCGTTATAAATGAATAATTTCCACTCACTTTGGCATTATATCTTTTTGTTCGCCCCTCTTTTTGAACTGTCATTGATGTGTCCTTATTGTTCCCATTATTTCGACTTTCTAAGGACTGCCTTACACTTTCCAAGTTATTTTTTGTCACCTCACTCTCTTCCCAATTCTCATTATCTGCAACAAAGCCTCCCCCCCACCCCTCAAGTTATTCTTCTGGTCTTTTTATTGTTTTGTTTATATCAACATGAGGTATTTTTTTTAAAATGCTATCACTTTTTAGTAGTAAAGGTTGATTGAATTAGTTTGTGCGTGCTAGAGCTAACTTTCTTTGAAAATTTCGAGGTTATTTTCTAAATCGGGAGGCATCTTAACTCGACTCATCTAAGCAGTCTAAGCACTACCAGACTTTGGCACCGATTTTATAAAATATAAATAATTTAAGAAAACTAGTAGTTCACCCTGATAGGGTTTTATCTATGGGTTGTTAACCCTTTCCCTATTCCTCTGACGGGTATACACTGTCACTTTAATATTTGGTCCTTGAAAATATTGACTCTGTTTTTAATTCTACCTTTTTTTTTGTTTCATATGCTAGGTAGACATATGCTATCACGGCAAATTTTTTTTATATACATTCTGGCAGAAAGATTCCTACAGGCCATTTTTGTAACCAAGAAAAATAGCCTAAGTGGTAGGTGATTTATAAAAAAATACGTTTATAAACTACTTAAAGATAGAAATAATAATTTGGTAACACTGTAGGACTAATTTTAGAATTATTTAAGAATGTATGGCCTTAGTTTCAACGTTATATTTTTAAAACTCGCCGATTAAAACGTAAATTCACCAACATGGGGAATACTATCGGAACCGGCCATAACGTCAAATATCGTAGGTTTTTTTTTTTCGACTGAATCTACAGTATTCACTTTTTTTTCTATTATGAGAAACAAAATTAGATAAGCCCGTAGTTTATTCAAACATATTTGTTCACTGTATTATTAATGAGAATTAATTTTTTTATAAGATAACATTATTGTTAAAGTTAAAGTTATTATAAATTTAAAAAAAATGTTAGTTAAAATTATTAATTTATACTTGAAGTAGCCTTATGAAAACCATTCCCCCCAAATATCAGTACCTTGTTTAACATTCAATTTAAGGATCTAGTTTTAATCTCTTAAATAAAAGTTAGGGTTGATAATAAATGCCAGTTTATAATTTGTTTTGCAAAGCATCATCAGTTCACATATGTTTCAGCTAAATCGTTATTTACTGCTCCACTCAAACAGAATCTGCTCTCTACTCTCGGCGAAAGTTTGAATTAAGCCTTGTAAGTGCTCTAGACTGATTGAAGTGCTTAAAAAGAGTACTAGTCCTCTTGTTAGAGCAAGTTTATTTGAAGAGCGGGTACTTCTAGTTTGTGAGGAGAGGGAGGGGTCTAGGTAGGGACAACTTATACAATTAGATAACGGTGTCTATTAAGATGGGTACGTAGATAATACGATAAAAGGTCAATATTTTTAAAGCAAAACATTTATTTTTCGAAAATAAATAAAATATGGCCTTACTACAACTATTGATTTTAATTTTATTCACATGGTGTTATTAAAATTTTTAATTACTGTCACGAGCAAAGCAGCATTAGACGACTTATTTTTTTAAAGAAGGAAGGTTGTCAGTAAATACCAGGACACCCTTGTTAGATATTCAACAACTGTTGAGCCCAACATATGAAGACAATTAAACTATATTCTTATTGAAGCCATATTTGATTTATTTAGACCAAAAAAGTGTGTCGATATAAATATTAAGGCAGGTACTGACCTTATCTTGCATCCCCTAAGCAACCACCTCATTATGTTTACCCTGGACTTTCATTTTCTGGTAATTGATTGTACTTTCGTAGATTGGCTCAGTCTGTGATATTATTAGGACAAAAGAGAAATCGACTCGCGCCTTACTACCCATCTGTATAGTTACACTGATGTAGGAAGATATTAGGAAGGAATAATCTATAAAAAAACTAAAAAAATATATGCTTTGGAGGGTTTGATAATGCAAAACAATTTTTATAGAAGTGAGAAGGATTGAAGAACATTTATTTCTTTGATCCGAACTCCAACCCTAACCTTCACGTCAACAACAAACCAAACAAGACAATACTGAAGCATTAATTTACACGTTAATAAGTGCGGATATGGATAAATATAAGCTTCACTACTTTTTTTTTACTTTTCTATAAATAGTCTATACATGTGAAATTGGTATTTTAACAACTCATTTTGTTTACATAAAGGAATATAAAATGTATTTACTTAGATAACTAAGCGTGGAAATAATATTGATGAGATTGTTTTTTAAAATTAAAGTAGAGGGCTTACATTTACAAATAATTTTGTTGAAAATAAAGTATCGGTTTTGGTCAACGCATGATCTAAAGCAGGGATACCCAAAATTTTGAGATAAAAGGAGGCCTTGCCCCAGAAATAAAACTACATGCTGAATTATTATTAGCACCACGTCTTACTACCCGTTCGGGCTATACGCGCTTACGCTAATGTGTGATGGTAGGGTGATTGTGAGATGTAATAGAGGACCTACAGTTTATCGTGGAATCCGAACCACGGTGGGGGCCAGGCATTCCCCACATTCACAAGATGTATTGTCAGAGTTGAAGGAAGGGTTTTGTAATCAGATCAATTTGTGCCGGGACCAAGGATTGAACCCCGAACCCCAGCACAGAAGTCCGACACCTTACCTCTAGACCACCAGACCACCAGGTCACCATTGGTACATGCTGAAGACCCAATACTTTTATTTTACACTAAAACTCAAATATAATTAGCATGACAGTTACATTTTACAATTATAAAATAAAAATAAACAATTCTCATGTTCTGGCTGTGCCTTTGACAAACGTCCTTTATTCAGATTTGAAACAAATTGGAATTTCTATTACTGATGTTTTTATAGTGTTAAAACCAAATACAAAATTTTCTAAAACTTCCCCGCCAAGCCCGAAATAACTATGGGGGAGCTCGCATCGGTTGCCGCATGATACGAGGCGCTAATCTCCCAATATACTATACTACCAATGACGGGAAATTGAAGTTTGAATCCCGGTCGGGTGCGCTGAGGGTGATTCTCTCCTAAATGGTTTTCAACTCTTATTTAACTCAAATGTGGATACATTTCCTCTAAATCCAAGCTTCCTCTACCTTAACTAATTCGTGTATTAGTAAATATTCGTATATCCCACACGGGTAGTAAAATATGGTGATAAAAGAAAACACACATTTTTACTAGAATTGTCCGACACCTTGGCTCAGTCAGTAGCTTATCTGGTTACTCAGCTTAAGGTCCTGGTTTGAATCTTGGCTTGATAAAAAAAATTGATTAAATGTGGGTGTACCCTATTAAAATGATGAATTAAAGGCCAGGCACTGGATGTCGTGCCTGTCCCTAGTCTTAAGTAATATTATAAGTCATGTGCTGATGTAATCAATCAGTCGGTTCAGCAAATGAACGTTAAATACATCAAATAAATTAATTGATATAACATTTTTCAACTTAATTTGTGTTATTTTATAGGTGTTGGTACTAACTTATTTATCATAATTCATAAGTGACAGCTGCAGATCAAACGTCTTGACTCACGAATAAGGTGACCTGGTGGTCAAGGGGTAAGGTGTCGGACTTCTGTGCTGGGGGTCAGGGGTTCAATCCTAGGTCCCGGTACAGATTTATATGATTACCAAACCCTTCCTTCACCTCTGATAAGACGTGTATTAATCACAACTTGTGAGTGTGGGGAATGCCAGGCCTCCACCGTGGTTTGGATTCCACGTTAAACTGTAGGTCCTCCATTTCATCTTACGCTAGTGTGTAATGGTAGGGTGATTGTAAGTGCGTATAACCCGAACGGGTAGTAAGATTCGGTGCTAATAATAATACTCGCGAATACGCGAAAGTAAATGGATTAACTTTCTAACAATCGGTTAAGGTCCTTTCTACGAAAATTGTACCTTAGTAATATTTCCTAAACTAGAATGATTTATCGGACTCTCACACTCGCGCACCTTTTTTATTTTTTGTGTGTGTATGTTTGTGTGACTTGTTCGGTCGGAATTATAAATCTAAACGTTTGTTGTTGTTGTCCAGCGGCTGCGTTGACCGGTAAACGTTTGATATTTGAACCTCCCCTTCGAACAAAACAATACATCAAGCTTAATGAGGCAAGAAGAGAGAGATACAGGGGTATATTTTGTTTTACGTAAATAGATTGGTATAGAGTCGAGAAGGTAAGTCTAAACTGGAATATGTTTTTTTTAGTTTTAACGAGGAAATAATAGAAGAGGGGCCGCCAAGTGGTGCTAAAATAAGGAGACTGTCATTCATTTCCGGGTAAAGTCCCCATGATAATACTCATACTATTTACTGAATTATTTCTAGATTATTTAAATAAATGAGTGCGATATAAAATATGTATTTTATGGACTTTTCTTTCAAAATTATCAAAGTTCTGTCAAAATGGTTGCCTTATGCGTAGTAAACGAGAATAGTCTTGAATGGTCGTATGAAGCGATTCTATAAATGAGAGGTTGAATTTAGAGTAAGTTTAGCAGCATTTTTAATGGAGTGAGAGGGGGGAAACATTTAGGGCTCAGGGAATATTACTCATATTTTACCCGACTGGATTTCAAACCTCGAATCTCTGTGATATCAGTATAATCTAGTACTATAGTGACGTCTTAGACCATTCTACCAGTGAAATAAGTTCTTTAAAGATTAAATCCAACATTATGCTGTTTTACACTGCTATTAAAGTATTTTTTAAATGCAAGCAAGAAAAACTTCAATTTTATAACAATAAATAAAATATAATCTTTTAATTATTAACATGTATGAGGATTCCTTTGGTTAATTTTGAGAGTGAACTTCCTAAATGTTTCAGTTTTTTACATCCAATTAATTTTTTTTTTCTGTGACCAGCAGGTTAATATTTGAAGAACAATCCTCGAAACATACAATATTGTAAACACGCTTCTAAATAATTTCCTTCGCAAATTATATGGCACTCGAGTATAATCATTTTCTCTTTCTTCCCAACTTTTTATATTCCCTAACCAATTGACCTTTCATGAAGATACTTAAGCGTTCTCTATTTCATGTTTCTTCTATTAGTTTAGAAGCCATTTATGTGTTGGAGTGTTTAGGTACAATACTCAATTCTGAATCAGCATTTTTTTCTCATATTTTAAAATTATTATTGCCACACGTTCTAATATTTTCTTTTACGATGGATATAAAAAGTAGCCAGCTCTATCTTTACTAATTCATACGATAAATTTTGTGATATTTTGATATATTTTTTGATAAATAATGGATACCTATAGAATAAAACTGACATTGTAGTAAAATATTATCATTGTTTACAGCAAAAAGTAGGTATAATTTTTTTACGATATGTTTAAGATGTTCTTTCATAAGAACATTAAGTTAGCTAAGTAGAAATTCTTATTTATAAAAACATACATAAATATGACTAAGATTTCAAACTACAGTAGAGTCCTGACATTCTTTTTTATCCGACATGTTCTTATGAAATTCTATTTAAATTTGTTGACAGTGCGGATGCATAATATTTTTCCCACTCCTATTGTTTCTTTGTCGGCCAGTGTAATACATAATAATAATAATAATAACAAATTTCATACCACTTCAATTTAATTTTGATTTGTTTTGTCCCTCCCCTAGTTTCCTTACTATCCGACACTTAAATTATTCGACCACCTGTCAGTCCCGTTTAGGTTGTATAATCGAAACTACTGTATATATGAATTATAAAAGGAATACAGTGCAATCACTACTTTTGTAAATATATGGTACGTTTCATTGCACAGACTTTCTCATCCTCTAATATTAAGATAGTTGGTGACCTGGCAGTCTATGGGTAAGGTGTCAGACTTATGTGCTGGCGGCCGGTGTTCAATCCTCGGTCCCGGCATAGATTTATCTGATTACCAAACCCTTCTTTCACCTCTGACAAGACATCTTGTGAATGTGGGGAATGCCAGGCCTCCACCGTGGTTCGGATTCCACGTTAAACTGTAGGACCTCCATTTCATCTCACAATCGCCCTACCATTACACATTAGCGTAAGTGCGTATAACCCGAACGGGTAGTATGACGCGGTGCTAACAATAATACTAATAATATTTGAATAAATGTATTTAGTAAATGCCACTTTAAACTCAAAATTCAATACAAAGTTCTAATAATACACAACCTTAAGAGTAAAATAACTCTAATAACAATAATTAATAATAAATAAAATATCAAGAAACATACATGACATATTAAAAAAAAGTAAAAACACACACCCCTTTTGGTAGAAAGTATGTTCTGAAAGATCTTTTTTTTTACCAAAGTAGGGGAAAAACACTTTTATAAAGTACTTCTTACAAAGTACTTATTACAAAACTCGATGCATACTTATTTCACTTCTCATGAAAATGTATATTAGTTTGGGAATTTAATGGTGTACTTATTATAGATTGTTCTGTAGGATAGCAGGTATTCACGAAAAAAAAAAAAAAAGCTGTCCTGCAAAAAAAATTGTACAGAAGCTCAGCATATGTACAGTAGCCCCATGGCTTCTTTGGTGCTGACTGACCGTTCACAGCTGACTTCTGACGGTCAACATTTTGGTAAAATACCTAAATTTTGACCGTCAGAAGTTACAGCTGCTAAACACATTTTTTTGCAGATCATATGGTTCGTCGTAGGGATACATAATTTGGTCTGGTAACTTTTCAAGGCTTTTAGCTGTCAGCTGTGAGAGGTCGGTCAGCACCAAAGAAGCCATGGGGCTACTGTACACCCCGTATATTACTCACAACTTTCGTCAATATAGGGCAAGGAGCAAAGGTGATGAAGACCCATACATTATCATACATTAAGAATCAAAGCTACAGCTGAATATCAATTTGTTAATAATCGACGAGATACACATAGAAATAATCTTAAAATGTATATAGCTGATACAATGATATTTTAAATAGCAAGTGAAACTCAAGGTTATTAGAGTATAGGGGGGCTCGTTCCCTATACCGGCCTGCAGTCAGCTGTTCCCCGAGCACACGGTGCTGCTGTGACGTCAGCATATGACCACGTCACTAACGCAGGCGTGCTTCATTTCAGTACTACACGTGGTAGTGCGGTGTCAAACTCGTTGTTCACTTCTTATTTATGTCACACATGATACCAAATTCATTGTGAATAGTAGATGTTTGTGTGCTATTGTTTGTGTGTTTATTTTTATTTCAATGAGTGTTTATGCGTGATCCGTGAAGTGTTACAAAAAGTATTGTAGCGCTACTAGAAAATGCCGGGAAAGTATTGGTCCGTTTCCGTGTGCAATAGTAGCCATAAGATAACCCGTGTACAATAGTAGCCATAAGATAACCCGTGTGCAATAGTAGCCATAAGATAACCCGTGTGCAATAGTAGCCATAAGATAACCCGTGTGCAATAGTAGCCATAAGATAACCCGTGTGCAATAGTAGCCATAAGATAACCCGTGTGCAATAGTAGCCATAAGATAACCCGTGTGCAATAGTAGCCATAAGATAACCCGTGTGCAATAGTAGCCATAAGATAACCCGTGTGCAATAGTAGCCATAAGATAACCCGTGTGCAATAGTAGCCATAAGATAACCCGTGTGCAATAGTAGCCATAAGATAACCCGTGTGCAATAGTAGCCATAAGATAACCCGTGTGCAATAGTAGCCATAAGATAACCCGTGTGCAATAGTAGCCATAAGATAACCCGTGTGCAATAGTAGCCATAAGATAACCCGTGTGCAATAGTAGCCATAAGATAACTAAGGGTCCTGGTGTTATATGGCACAACTTCCATTAATATCCTAGTGCCAGACAAAGATGGATTCATATTCGTAAACGTGAAAGAAACAATTAGCTCTAGGCTGTACCAGAAGATATTGTGCACTGTAAATATAATAATATAATGAATGGTCAGAGATGGATCTGGGCAAATTGTAATTAATTAATGTTTACAAACCAAATTGGTACTAAGCCGTTGTGAGAGAAAAATAAATAGATATTGAATGCATCGATATTTAATGCTGGGAGATGAGTCATGGTATCCGCGATCAAGCCAGGTTATAGAAATCGTTTGTGTGAAATTACTCTAGAATAAAACAGCCAGTTGGATAATTAGAGTGAAGTTTACTGTCTCAGGTTAAGTTAGCTTGTAAGTTTTGTGCTTATATAATATGTATGTAGATAAAAAAAAAAAAATACACGTTAGTGTCTTGATAAAAAAACATAATTTTTGAATGTATTATGGTTGCATGAATCTTTCCCTCCTTCCTTTTCGGATTAACGCTTCAAAAGATCTGAAGTCTAATACCATATTAAAGAGTATAGCATCTTTTTTATAATTTTTGAATAAGACGACACCGGATCCTAAGTTTGTGTCTACCATTGAGAGGGCGGTGAGGATTGGGTTTGAGAAGGGAAGTTTACCGACACTGGCGAATGGTAAAAGGGGGTGGGGAGGGTACTAAAGGGCTAATAAAACTCCGAGCACGTCCCCCTCGACACCCAACCTCCCTCATGATGTCATTTAGCTTGACAACGACCTCCCTGCTAGGGTACAAGTATAGATGTCCTATCTATTATAGGAAAGCAATGGCCCTCACAAAGGGGAACTCTATTCACACAGAAACTTGTCCGGTGGTAAGGGTTGTATGGTGGGTTTTTTTTCTGGGGTCGATAATACCCCATGAGACGTTGAAAAGAACCCAAACCATTATTCCGAGGAATGGAAGTAGAAGTATACGAGGGTTAAAATGCTTAAACTAAGTAAACAGGAATCGAAATAAATAAAATCTCTTGCCCTGGAAAAGTAAGATCTTTTCTAGGGTTTCCCCCTCCCTCCCTCCTCCTACCACGTTGAAAAACTCTATAAACTACACCAGTTTTGTTTTGGTCAAAAGAGTTTGCTTCGGGAAGTTTTTGAAAACCTCTATTTTATTTTTTCTGGATGAAATTCTAGGAAATAGTTTTCTTCATAACTAGAGGTTCGTATAGTCAGTTGGATAGAAAGAAAACATGTTGAATGTTTGTTCACTTGCAAAGAATACAAAGGGTACAAGGCTGGCTCGGATGAATTTAGTAAGAAATACTATAAAGTGAATTAAAGAAATAAATAAAAAATGCTCTTAATAAAATATTTTTATATTGCGTTGGATAGCAAAACAAGTGCAACAAAGAATTTAAAAAAAAAACTATCTTGGGTAAAAGTTGTCACCTAATTTTTTTTCCCCTCTTCGTCCTAAAACTTATGCGAACTATTCTTATTTTAATTAAACTAATGGGGTAGTGTTGTAGAAGTTATAATAAAAAAGACATGCACTAAATGTCTACATGGAGAGGAAGTGAAACATTTTTGATAAAAATGTCTTTTATTAGCAAACCAGAGTAGACGAGTCTGATATTTAGACAGTATGCTCACAGGTGTGGGTACTAGCCTTTTAATTCATAGTTAAGAAATCATGGCAATATTTATACCCTAAAAGTTATTAAAATTATAGTTACCACCCTTTTGATATTTTTAAAATGTAACTCAATTAATTGATAAGCTTTAATTAATTTTATTTCACTGTAATCACAGTAAAATGACTTAAATGAATGAACCTATAATCAAATCAAATATAATTATTTTTAAAACTTTGACTAAAATCATAATAAGTTCATTGAATATAATATATCCGCTTCAGTGGCCATATGTTCTAAGGTGTTACGCTTGCAATATACAAGAATTCCGATGACGGAGAGATCGAGGTTCAAATTATGTCAAGTGTACTTAGGGTGTTTAATTTTCTAAATGATTTCAACTCTCTCCACAATAGCTTGTGTACTTGTCCCATAAATTAAACCTTCTTCATCCTTATAGCATTAGCGTATTATAAAGGCGTTTAACCTAAATGGTAGTAAGACCCCATTTCTAAAAGATATAAAGTTTTTAATGGGTTTTTATTTTTGAAATATTGTAAAAAGTATTAACTTTTTTAGAACTGTTGAGAAACGAGAAAATTTTGGTTCACGAACTTTACTCGATATCACAAACTCTGCCATAGTTTGTCGAGGACAACCGTTGAGACCTATACTTTACTTCTAGCTATTGATTCTTCTCTAGTTCCTTTGTCAACAAATGGTTCGTGCGTTTCTTTATTCTTATACATCTTCTTTCTGAAGGTTTTTCTTTTTTACCTTTTACATTTTATTTCTAAGTTTTGTTTACTTTCTCTTTTGTTTGTCAACAAAATCAAGGTTGTGCAAGTTTTCGGTTGTTGAAAATTATTTTCAAGTCTACTGGTTTATGCCTGAGGACGGGGAAAATTGTATTTGTTAAATAAGTCCTATCTAACGCAAAAAGGCCTTATTTAACATCATAAATATGTCGATGGAAAATATTCTAAGTACAGTGTACACTTTATAAAATTGTACTTTATTTTGTTTATATACTACAAACCATAACTATAGATACAAACATTGGTTTGAGCAATGTATTTTTGAGTAAAGTTTACCAACATGCTTACTAAACTATAAGGCGTTAACGTCAAAATGATTGATGCAACTCAGTCGTAACTCCAAGTAGTTTTAATAATACGTTAAAAAATTTCACACACATGTATAATTGAAGAAATTTATCACAAATATTACATTTATATAGACCTATAAATCAGTTATTTATTAATGTAACGAAAAAGAAAGACATCCATACTTTCTAATTTCATATATTATAGTTTGTATCAAATTCCAAAAAACAGTAAGCGACCCTTAAGCGAATTATCTTCCAAAAAACAAGTATAAACTGTTTTATTTTTCATTTCAAACACTCCTATTTTAAAAAGATGTCTAGAACCCTTTTCTAAATATTTTTAATACTAGAAAGTTATTATTATTTAAATACCTCTAAAATTTAGGGTTAAAATAAAAATTAAAAATATCCTGATGGATAATCATGTAATTTATAAATATCAAGTTTGAAAAAAAAAATCCGTCCAACTGTTATAACAGTATCCTCAGGTACAACGACACATTCAGATAAACATGGAGGTATACAGAATTGTGAGACTAACATGTTTAGGTATGAGGGCACATAACACGTTAGGATTCATCATAACCCTGAGTTAGAAAATAGTTCCGATTGCAATACTGTCTTTATATGAAACACTGAATATAAATTGATGAACATTAAGTGTCTTGTGTTTACAAGATTGAGAATTTATAGACACGAACTATTTGTCCAATTGCTCTTTTTTTTAAGGGTAAGGGATTGCTGGTGAAAAGAGGATAAATTGCCGAGGGAATTAAAATGGAAGCATAAAACTAAATTTCTTCATTTTCTCAGAGTGTTTTTTAAATTGTGAAATGAAATAGATTCAACGAATACTAAACTTACGTAAGTAGCTTAAAAATCAGATAAGTACTGCGTGTAGTCCTACACACCACCATTGGAACATAGAATGAAGGCAAAGAAAAAATGAAAGAAATTGGGAATTAACTTATCTGTTTTGTATTAATATACTATATTCATAGGCTATGATAAATAACATTCATTGCTATCAAGTTTAATATAAAAATAATATTAATCAATCCCAATTATCACGGCTTACGTTCCCTCGTATAATATTTTGGTCTTAAGATTTGCTTAGAATTTCCAGTAAGTTGAAACAAAGGTGTTTTTTTTAGTCCCAAGATATGCCACAAGAGTTTGCTTTCAAAGATTCCTATGTATGCCTTAAGTTTTGTTAGCCTGCATCAGTTGGCACATGGCCTAGGGCGTCTCTCTCATTCTAGAAAAGACTGCCGATGACAAGAGAGATTGGGGTTCGAATACCAGTAGGGTGTACTAAGGGCTTTTCTTCCGAAATTATTTCCCACTTACCTTTCTCATCCCTTACTTATCAGTGTGATTAGTATATATGCGTATAACTTGAACAGGTTGTGATAAAAAAAACACTCTCTCTTGTTTCAGTGATGGACTAAATGGCCAAATTACTAAAGTTTTAATTACGTCTGTAGTCGCATATGTTTATATATATATAAATATATATAGTATTTAAAAAAAATAAAAATTATGCTTGTACATGGGAATAGAACCTGGGACCTTTGACCTGGTACGTTAATGCTCATAACACTCATCTATCCGGGATAAAGATACAGTGAATTGACTATTAAATTTGTATGTGTATTATATCATATGTACAATAATTGACGCTTAATATTTATTTGTAAGTCATAATTATTATCTTGCACACAATACTTCATACTGCAGTAATTAGAGTGATATACATAAATACCAACAGTGTAAAGTTTCATATAGATTAAACTTAACCTTATTCAAGCAGTATGAGTTTTTAAAACTAAAACCTCCTAGTAACGGACTTCTTTTTAAATCATGGTAGGTTCGATTAACAAAATTCACTCTAATATTTTTCTTAAATAGGTGTTTATTTTCCCTTTACACACTGAATACACCTTTTCTTTGTTTTCTTATTAATTATAACTCTCTCGTTAATGTGTATTAGAGGTTATAAAAAACGAGTAATGAAAAGCGAAGCACAGATATGGAATGCTTTAATAGTATGCTGCGTATTTTTTGCCAGTGCTGCTACAAGAATCGTACCATTTATTTTAATGCATCTGCTGAAAAGTATTTTAATGATAGAGAAGATAATACCTAAAATAATGGTATCTCTTGAAATATACCATAGCTCCCTCCCACCCTCCCCCTTCTCTACCAATTGCTACTCCAAGACTCCACTTCCACTTATCCTTAAGGGTGAATTCGACCTGGGGACAACTATGACAAAACATAGCAACCCTCATTATGACAATTTCGACCACTCCCTCTTCCTTTTATATAAAATCCACTCCCCTATTCACCCCCTTATTCACTAATTTCCTTTTCTTCTACTTCACATTGTTTGGTTGAGCTTTCTTCCATTCCAAAATATTCCCAGTTTTTTATTTGTATAAAAAAACAACTCTCATTGTGTTCTCTTCCTCCTTTCCTGTCACAATCAGCTTCTTTGTCTTGTAGCTGCTATTACCAATCAAATTTTCCTATACACGCTGAGACCTCAGATCGATGCCAATACTATAGGTGTGTCAATCTATTCTTTTAAATATATATTATGTGGTAAGGAGATGATTAACATGATAATATGATTTAGTCAGATGTGGAGCTAGAAGTTTTCAAATCATTAAGATCTACTTTTTTTTTTACTTTATTATCTGGACATTAAATACAGCTTGGTAAAATCGTCAATAGCTAAGAAGTCCTATGATATAGTTTCTTAAAAACCCTAGAATAAAATATAGTTTCTTAGTTTAAAATTTCTCATAAATGGTCATCAAAGACTTGAAGTGGGGATTTTGGGGACTCGATAAAATGTAAGCGTTTTTGCAGTGCTTTTAGCAAAACTTAATTTTGTTTGGCCCAATTAATTAAAATATTGTTCCCGTAGAAAAATAGAGATTCATTTTCCTCACGAGATGAATATAAAATGCTTTTTAGTGTTTTTTTTAACATGGCGTCAACAGTTGTTGAATTTCTGTCATGAGCATAGTGGCATTAGATGTGAAACCTTTCGATTTAAGAGAAAATGACATTAAATTCCAGGATTCCCTTGACAGAGAAATATTATGATCACCATGGGAAGAAAATTTAACCCAGTGTTTCTGTTGGAGTCGTATAGTACTACTGACCTTTTCTCGCGTCCCTTATATTGTATCATAAACCCCCTTCCTTTAGCTTGAAATAAGACAAGTCGATTGATTACAGAAAATTATAGGCCCAAAATTTTAATTATGCTAATAAATAGAAACACTGTTTGATGAAGATTTGTAAAAAAAAAACCTCTAGTAAAATTATACCCATTTGAATTGAAGTCCTAGCAATGAAATTATGTTATTTCCATTCTGACAAACTTATGGAAACAATTTAATGTTTAAATGTTGTTGAATTTATCATGTGTGTGTGGAAGGGTTTTTATTAATTTTTTGTAGAAAATATCTGAACACTATTTTATCATATTGTTTTTTTACTTGCGAACGGGCATATCTGTAAGCCAGGAAAAGCTACCAGATCTACATTCATATATTCATAAGTCAAGTCCTGGGATCTAATGTTGTAATTTTCAAGGCTAATGGTGTATGCCTTTTCTAATAAAATAATCATATCCTTACTATACGATAAAATATAATTTCTGCAATACAAAAAATTAATTGATAACACAAAAATTGAAAATACTAGGGGTTGACAGACATTTTTTAACGCCAACTAATCACATGGTGGCTACATATAGGGAAAGCTAGCAAAACGGGAAATTATTTCTGAACTTGGTGCATCGGGAAAAATACTGGGAAAATTCTTGAATTTCTCCGTCTGTCGGGAATTTAAAGGCCAAGACTACTCTAAATATCTCCTAAAGAGTACCAGAATTTTGCAAGTTTTCTCGAGGAAGACTTATCCAAATATTTTTGAGAGTAGTCTGATTTTCAAAATGTTTTCATACGATGATCTATCAAATTAGCTTCAAATTAGCTTCTAGAAGAATTCAAATTTAAAACACTTTCTTCGGTTGGTTAGTATCGGATCACTAGTGGGTTATATGAATTTTGTAGGACTCCAATAGTCTACTAGCCTAGGAATCAAATATAAATATTTATTAACAATATTTTCTCATGTACTAAAATTATGTAACGGGTTCATCACATCTTCTACAAAGCATTTTCATTCAGAATAATTTGTTCAACATATCACAACATAAGGAACAGCTCTTTTAGAAAACCGAGAAAATGATTAATTTCCGCTAGAAAAGCCGGGAACTAGGCTAGAATTTTATTCTAAGGTTTGAGTGCTACCTCCCTTCCCTCCCCCCTCTCCTCCACAAACTTGTCTTTCGAAAATAAACCCTTTTCTTTAAAAGAGTAGACCTACTATTTGGAAACACTTCATTTCTTATAATTAGAAGCTCCTTAAATTTGTATTTGTTTAATTTTTACATGAATATTAATTATTTTATTTTTAATCTCATAAGTATTGTTTTAAAGTTTATCAAACCCTTCTTCTTAGGAAGAAAGCAACCTTGAATAATATTTCCCAGGTCGTTAGAGCTCATAGGATACCACACACAACTTTTAGTTAGTTTAGATTTTCAGGGGCCTAGACGATTTTGTTGGGAGTTTATTAAAAAAAAAATATTTATGATTAATTTATTATTTCTTTAAATATTAAATATAACTATTGTTTCTATATTTTAATCCACTTAATTTCAAAATGAAACCATTTTTAATCTATCCTATATTTTAATGAAAGTTTATGCTTAAAGCTTACGGTTTATTGAACATGTTTTTTTAACTTTTTTAAATTTAAAATCATTATTGAAAGCTATACATATAAGAGAGGACAAAATAAACTCAAAATGTGTTTTTTTAGTATTTAGTTAGTAACTTAAAAATTAAACTTTTATTCACCGTTAATAAATAGCAAGAAATAACTAGAACATAACTTATATTAACAATTGATCTATCTACGAAACTAAACGTAAATTTAAACGAGTTTCACTGTCACAGATCTGTATAAATTTCATTGAAAATATAAACCAACAAATATTCAGAATAGCAAAAGCATATTTTGCAGACGCGCGATCCCATTAAAACTTTATATCCAAGTTATATAAAATCCCTCATTCCACCCATTTTCAGTCTCTGGCCTTTTCCTACAAATTGTTCACAGTACACACTTGTTTTAATTGTCAGCGAGCAAGTTTTCTGAAAAAAAAAAAATGTTATTGTTAAAGTTACAATAATGGTAGAGTTTTTAGACGAAATTTTCATACCGGGGTAGTGAAGAGGGTTGGTAGGGAAGAAGAATGGAGGGGAGGGAGCTTTATAATTTATTTTTTATTTCACTTTATTTTAGACAAAAGATTTTGTCATGCAAATTACGTTGTATGCGAGAAGGACATCATACATTTTACAAGGCTGGGCTGCCTGGCAATAACCTATTAAGGACATGGGGAGGACATGGCGGATATAAGTAAGGCCTAGTTTAAAAAAAACTATACAAAACCATATTTAAAGAGAAACAACAACCTTATGAACAATTTTAATGACACTTTGTGCGATAGAATATATATATATATATATATGTTGTAAGAATAAATTATATAAAGGTAAATTAATATATACTAGATGAAAATTCACCTGAACAAGGTATTGTACTAATAAAGGGCTAATCTGCTTCCATGGTCAAATGGTTTAAGGTGTCACTATCGCAATAAAATGGACTACCGATGAGAGGGAGATCGGATTTAATATCGCGTTTGGGTGTACAAAGGGTAGTTTTCCAATTTTTTTTTATAAGAAAATGCAGGTACACTTCCTCTAAATTTGAACTTCCTCGTCTCCAACACAGAGTCGTAGTTAGTTTATATGAGTATAGCCCGAACGGATAGTAATATATCGTGACAAAATAAAATAAATGGTACAACACAATCGCACAAACTTTATCATACTGTATAATATAGCTTCGAGGATAAGTTTCAAACATTGGTTTTAAGTAAGTTACCCTTAAATAAATTTTACTCATAAATCCAAATACATCATCTTGTTAGTTATAATAATCACTATTTATAAAGGCAGTAGGTCTATACATTAAACACACTTGTTAACATATTATATCTAACAAAATTCAAATTTTATCCAAAACAATTATTTGTAAAAAAACTAGATTTATTTGATATTTGTAAAAATAAAAACTTATGTTTATTTATAACGATTAACTATTTACAGATTCCCCATCCTTTAATTAAATCTTCAAAGTTATTTTCCGAAACATTCAACATTTCTATGATTAATTGTGATTAAACTACACTTAAATGAATTAATTTTAAATAAATAATGATATATCACTATTGATATGTAAACAGTCTCCCGGTATCAATTTTTAACCAAATTGCTAAAGACATATTGTTAAATATTTAGATGAGAATAAAAAAACAGCCATTAGTAAACTACACATAGCCAAATATCACCTCAGTATACGACCCTTTACAGAATATTTTTCCTCAGAACCAATTATACAGAGTTGTGTGTTATGTAAAATACTCTCAAGATACCCATTTGTAATCATATCGTTAAAGCTATTTGTAAAATATTTCGATAAAAAAAATCATTAAACTACCCATGAATAAGACTTTACCCCGAAAAAAGTAGACACTGTTATTTGTCACTTTAAATACCCCACTAAATACTTATTTGGAACCAAATAACTCTAGCCGTTTGTAAACTATTTAGAGTTTTTGAAAAATCGGTCATTAATAAACTACTTTCCGACGAATGTCTTCCCAAAAAACAATTATGTTTGCTATGTGACAACAAATCCTAAATATGAGTTTTAAACAAAGTCGTTAGAGCCATTTTCGAAAAATTTAGAATTCAATAAAGTATCTCATAGGTAAACTATCCTAAATTGAAGGGCAAAGAGAAAAAAACTGTTATTTTTTTTGTGGTATAATCCTATAATATCTAAATATCAAGTTTGAGCAAACTCTTTTAAACTGTTTTGAATCCATGACCAAGACCATACATACAGATGGACAGACATACATGGGAACAGACAGAATTGAAAAATCCACTTTTTTGGGGGTTTGTGTTGTATGTAAAGCTTTCAAATTTATCTTAATCTTTAGATCGATTTTTTCAAGATACATTTTTTTGGTGTCTTAATATGAGAAAGTAGATACATATAAAAATAATGGCCACCTTGAAAAGAGACTAAAACTAGTTTCAGGTGGTCATAATATTAGTCATGTAGGCTGCAGCTGTCACTTTTGATTGATAATATAACTTCCTACAAAATCCACTTCAATGGCCGCATGGTCTAAGGCTCTACTGAAAGAAAGATTAACGCATTGCTTTGGTCTACAGTAGCGCTCTGTGTCCAGATTTAAAGGCCTATATGCATTTTTAGATTGGCGACAAACCTGATGACTTTTAAATTTTCGTTTAACGACTATCTAGCGACTTAGTCTAGCTACAACTTATATGGTCATTGGCAACACTGTGTAGATAGCGCCATCGGGTAGTTTCACCTTAACCACACCAATATTCATTCCTACGTGCTAGTACTCGCCCGGTGGCCATTCATTACACGTTGCAGTAAATATTCAGTAACCCGATCGATTCCCATATTAATGCGCTCTCTCATTTCATCCTTGGTGACATAACGTTTTAAGTCCCAACTACAACTAACTTTATATTTTCTAGTTCTTCTCGTTTAACAATTATTACCCATTCACGGTAAGTTTGGATTTTTTATACTCTTGGTAAAATTTGTTAAATACGTAGTTCCTTATCCACTCGATTAAAAAAAATTCATATTGACAAGCGGTGCTAATAATAAATAGTATTTTTAATTCAGGTAATTATAGAATTGTGATTTTAGTAGGTTTAACATTTTCAACACGCTACCCTAAGCCAGTCCAGTTTAACTGCGTGTATACAATAATAGAGTAGGTACTAGAAAGGTAGAAGTTTTACTTAGAGGTGTACTCTCATTTGCTTGGAGAGAAAATTAGAAACCGTTTAGGAAAATATATATATATATATATATATTGATCAACCCGAATAAGATTAGCTTACTTACTTTCCCCCTTCACAATAGGAAACCAGATAAGATGCCTTTAACCGTCATCCAACGGATGTGAGTCAAATCAAGTCATATTAAAGTCGGCAAAAGAATAGAATAAATATTCATTCCTCATCTTAGGAAAATTACTCACACACTAAAAAATTTTTATCTGCCTTTTAAAAATAAGAATCTCATTATATTCTGGGACCAATATTAGCTACTGAATTTTCACATATTTGAGTAATTTTATTCTTATCCCGTTTGACCATTCGGTTCGTTTATACAATACGATTAGATTTTATTTCAATTTACACCTGGGCTATATTTAGTAAACATGAACAAACTACGAGAATAGAGTAACTCATTTTTTTAGGATAACTATGTTTTATTATACAATATTAAATGATTCGTTGTTTATAACTTCCAGGTAGTAGGATGAATAAATACGTGAGGTATGAGCTACCAACAAAATGGTTTGATACGTAATTAAATATGTGTCACAAACATGTGGAAATGCAGATGGCGTGTGCTAATTACTGCTTACTGCTGTTTACTGTCACTCCCATATCAGTGCAGAGTTTTGTTTCATTAAATTAAAAATGGTATTAAATTAAAAAATTTAAATTGGACTTTTTTTAACATTTTATTTTTTGAAAATACAACTTAAGACAAAACCAAATAATAAAATTCATAGCAATTCTAAATTCACGGGAAAGTTTAATTAAATATTATTAGGAGAAAATTTTTACTAGGATATAGTTCACTCTAAATCTGAATTTGTTTTATTTTACAATGACCTTATATAGTTTTAATATTTGGTGTAGAAATAAGGGGTGTATTTCATACAAATGATTATTCAGTTCGATGAACCCAATCGTATGTAGCTTGCCTATAAACTTTGATACAATTTTACAAATTTGTTATATTTTAAAGGGAAACATTACCTTTCCCCTCTATAATTTGATACAATGAAAGATGTTTAACTCTAAAAATATTAATCTGATCTATATAACGTCACAAAAATATTTCTAAAGCTTGGACGAGAGCAATTGATTTTAGTTTCTCAGTAGACCCTTATCAAGATTAGTGTTCCCATAGGACCCGTTATGGTACCAGACTGGGAACAGAAGTTTGATGAAATTGGTGAAACGCTTTTATTTATCTATTTTTTTCTGGAAGGTAGAGTGTTTTGAATTAGCACCATTTGACCAACTGGTCACGTCACTGTAGATAGTGGGGCTGAATCTAAGTGGTCCATGTTCAACAGTAACAACATCCCCTAGCCTATAATACACCCCTCACTTATATGGCATCGTTCTACGAACTGCCACTCTTCGAAAATCTCTATTAAATTAAACATTTCTCCTGTGTTTTTTTTTAAAGGACGGGACTCTAAAGAATTATTATAGGGATTTCATTCTCTTTCACTTTTCTGGATCATAAACCCGTTTTTTCAGGACTGGAAATTATTATTTAGAACCGCCCTTGATTTATTACGTTCGGTGGTGTTCTGGCGGTCCAGGAGTAGGGTGTCAAACCTCTGTGCTGAGGGTCCAGGGTTCGATCCTTGGTCCCGGTATATATGTATCTGATCAAACCCTTCCTTCACATCTGAATGTGAGGAATGACAGGCCTCCACCGTGGTTCAGATCCCACGTTAAACTGTAGGTCCTCCATTTCATCTCACAATCACCCTACCATTCATTACAAATTAGCGTAAGTGCGTATAAACCGAACGGGTAGTAAGACGTGGTGCTAATAATAATAATAATAATAATCTGGTTGAATCCAACCGTTTTAAAAATGTAGGTATGGGCCAGTTATAATATCCGAATATGTGTTTGTTGATAGGTTATTATGTTGGAAATAATATAATACATTTAATTGACACTTATTTGATGAAAGAAGGACGAAAAACAGTTCAGGGGTAACATTGAGAACAAAAAGAAAATATTGCTTTTGTTTATTTTATAAGTAAAAAAAAAAGTTGAGTGCTGATATTGTTAAAAAATTTTTTTTAAGAATACTCAAATCAAGTGTTTAGTTTACTGTAGTTGTCCTAATTCATAACTAGCCCTAATAAATGTTATTAAATCCAAACTTATTTAAAGAGTGTTTATTAAACTTATTTAAACTAGCCAGAATTAGGTCCGAAAGAATGACTTTTTTTTTGTGCTTTTTCCGTAATACAATCAAAATATTACACTTTCTTACGAGAGTTTGAATTTCACATCTGCCATCCTTCCCTCCCCTTTCAACATCTCAACTGACTCCCCCAAATTAGACTCCCTAAATCCACCTATGTAAGAGGTAACAAAATGGTGTTGGCATTTGGTTTAAAGCTTTCTTTAATATCTAGAGATTAAATATCCAACACTAAGTGTGAGAGAGCGTATTGCCTAAAAGGTTAGTAAAACATCGTGCTAAAAAATATATAAAAAAATGAACCCATAGTATAATTATTGATGTCAGTATTAATTTGAGTCGTAGTTTGTCTTACAAGCTCAAGTGAAGAACAATAAAAGATATATTTTATAAAAAACACTAAACTTGTGTTTAAACCAACAGTGATTATAAATATTTATATTATTATTTGTCTTTGAAATAAACTGCTTTCTATGGTAATTATATTTAAAGTTAAATAAAAAGAATTTACTTTTTTTCAACTAGATTTTCCTTAAAATTTAAACTTAGGCCGCACCTCCCTTTTCTCTCTTAATTATCGCACGCGTGGACCTAATACTGTTTCGAGTAGGCCTAGGTACTTACTAAATTAGAAGGAAATAAACAGTATACACCAGCAATGAAATAAAACTGTGTAGATATACAACTGGCCCCACCCTTGCTAGTGCTTTGGTATACTTTAATCACACCAGAATTTATTTCTTAGCCTTCAATAATTTACCGTCAGTCCACGCCCAGGGGCAAACCGCACTTTTAGCAGTAAAACTTGTGTGTGGGCAATAGAGGAGATTTTTTTTTAGCGAGGAGGGAGGGGAAATGAAGAGTAAAAGGAGGTATACAAAAAGAGAGTGAAATGGGAAGGTCCTATAGATACTGTAAGTTGAACTTTATATATAGTGCATTACTTCTTTCTGTGTGTTTATTTTAAGATCTGTTCCTTACTGCATCGTATCGTGTTTCAAATCCACCCATTGTTTGTTTTTAGTGTGTACATAGTAGCTTTAAAAGATTGACTTACTTGATTTCAGTTGACTTATTATTTTGTAAGAATTTTTCATGTCCAACTTTGGTTAAAATTGTTCAATCTTTCCGTAAAATTATTTAAAAAATTCAAAGAGATTTGATGAAATAATTTTAAATATTGGATGATTTTATATCTTACTAATATTATAAATACTAAAGTTTGTGTGTTGGGATGTTTGGTACTCAATCATGCCAAAACTTCTGAACGGATTAGAATGAAACTTTTACGTTGGTAGAGCATGTCCTGGAAAACATTTATGACTATTCTCAACCTTTGATCTTACATTATTTTTTTAATTACTAATGTTTAAACTTTTCTTATATATGAGATTTTACGAGTAAGTAAGAATGTGATTATAATTAAAATATTAGTTTACCTCAACATTTTTTAAAGTTAGTAAAGATCAGTTCAAAACAAAAACTTGCGCACAAAAAATACAATTGAACTTGTATTATAAAGGTGACTTCGTATTTACACGTGGAAACAACAACAAAATTCTCAACTTTTTACTCTGTAGAAATAATTTGCAGGTTTTATGGTGCTGCCAGTCATTTGCTATTTTTATGATAAAATTTCAATTTCAATAGTTCGTAAGTTAGTAGCGTATGTTCTGGAACAACATTACATTAATTTTACAATACTAATGTTTAAACTTTTCATATACAAGAGATAAGTTGTATATTGTGATTTTAATTTAATTTTATGAGTAAATATGAATGTGATTATATAATTAAAACTTTATATTCCTTTACCTCACCATTTCTTAAAGTTAGTAAAGATCAGTTCAAAACGAAAACGTACGCATCATCCAACCTTCAAAATATTTCTACAGAGCGAAAAGTTGAGAGAAATTTGGTTGTTTTCACGTGTAAATACGAAGTCAACTTTATAATAAAAGTTCAATAGTATTTTTTGTGCATGAGTTTTCGTTTTGAACTGTTATTTACTAATTTTAGAAGGGCGAGGTAAAGTAATATAAAGTTAACGGATTCAAACGGATTCGAATGAAACTTTGCACGTTGGTAAGGTATGTCTGGTAATAACATATATAACTATTAACAACCTTTGATTTTAAATAATATTAAATATATGATTATAATGTGATTGAAATTGTGTTATTTAAGAATTTGTGATTTAATATTTTGTAATTAAAGTAATTAGTAATTAATGTGACGTAGTTTCACCCTAATAAATAGTAAATGTGTGATTTTTAGCTATTTAGTACGAAAAAAATATTTCATTTATTTAGGGATCTTACTAATCATTAAGGTAAAATTTTAAAAAAGAAGATATAATTTATAACTTAAATAATACATATCTTTTATTACGAAATATTTAAGAGTTAAATCTAAAATATGGCAAAATTATTTAAAGTTAGAACTTAGAAAAATGCATAGATATAAAAAAAAGGTTTAATCTATGAACAAAACAGTTTGGTTAAAAAATTAAAGTATGTTATCAATTATTGCGGGCGAAGCCGTGACGGTTAAAAGCTAGTAGGCCTATATAATTGAAGTGAAAGTGTAATATAATCATTATATTGTATTCATTTTATATAACTTGGGTAGTCAAAATTATATTGTTTGTTTTAAATGGTTATGGAAAGGGTGTGGTGGGTGGGCTGGGGAGGTTGTCCGGATCACCAAAAGCATTAAATTATCGGATGTACGGTTCAACGAAAATAATAAATAAACTGCAATGATTTTTTTTAAATGGTAAATTTTAAGAGCAGTAGAGAAAAACTATGTATTTGTTGGATTATATTTGGGGTGGAGCTTACTTATTCCAAACGTTCCCATTGCATTCTAGAGGATTAACCGCTCAACACTCGGCGCCTATTTTTTTTTCAGCTTTGCTCTTTGTAATAGAGTAATAAATATAAAGTAACCATAGTTTTAATTAATCCAAATCCAGATTAATGTGGTCTGGATAATCATGGTTTTTGCTGTAGGCCTACATGCGCGTGTATTTAAACATATTTTTTTAATGTATTCTCTTGGATGACCTGGTGGTCTAAGGGTAAGGTGTCAGACTTTTGTGCTGGGTGTCCAGGGTTCTATCCCCGGTCACGGCACAGATTTATCTGATTGCCAAACCCTTCCTTCACCTCTGACAAGACGTGTATTAATCACAACTTGTGAATGTGTGGAATGCCAGGCCTCCAACGTGGTTTGGATTACACGTTAAGCTGTAGGTCCTCCATTTCATCTTACAATCACTCTACCATTACACATTAGCGTAAGTGCGTATGACCCGAACGGGTAGTAAGACCCGGTGCTTATAATAATAATAATAATAATAATAATAATGAATTCTTATTATCCTTTCTATTGAGTAACTATATTTTTAATGGCTTCTTGTTTTTTATATAACTGTGTTCGAAAATATCATGAATTATAGCTACTAATAATTATGCTTTATGTAGGCCTGGAGTAAAATCTGTGTTGTGATAAAGGACAACCGATTATAGTTTAACAGAGCTCACCTAAGTAATATAAGGCAAATGCCATTCAAAGAACAAAGTTTTTTTGAATTCGATCATATTAAAGTAGATTTTCACCAAAGTCAAGAGCACTTTGTTCCAAGTATTTGAATATTTTCCCCTTACATTTTTACACTTGATAGACAAGTATTTAAAAAAACTAGAAAATTAGATGCTTGTATCAGATGTGGTATATATTAACTATATGATTGTGCTGTTTTGATAGTAGTGCAAACATATTTACCACCCGTTCTTAAAGTAACTTCCATATTGTTCACAAGTCTAATGGAATTATATGTTTAGTTTTAAAATTAAAAGTCTGAATAAAAAATAATTAATGTCAGAAATGGTGGGGTTTTCAAATTATGTAAATGTTTGTTTTTCTCGTTCAACACAATGGTTATTAATTATTATTCTAGGGGGTAGGCAAAGTTAACTTAGAGCCAGTGTCGTGTTTTGGAGTTTGGCCATAGAAAGCAAAGCTGATGTATTATAGCACCCCATTTTACTATCTATTAGAGTTGTTCAATGTAGACCTACTTATTACGCTTATGTTCTAGTGATGACGAAGGTCGAATTTAGAAGAAGTGCAGCCATGTTTGCGAGTGGGTAGAGATTAAAACAATTTTTTTTTAAACCTTTAGTAAACCTCATCAGGAATAGGACCCGAATCCTGTCATCGGCAATCTAGCTTATAGTGAAAGTGACACCTTAAATAATCTAACCACTGAAGAGTGTTAGACAACTTGTGTTGACTATGTTACCCCTCGCTCGGTCCCCAGTTGACCAATCACACAAAGACTCCACACCACATACTTGACTAGTGAGTGTTCCACTGAGAGCCTGTCTTATGTCCACTGTACATAATTATATTAAAATGGCCGATATATATATTTCTATCTGGCCGATAAGTTAAAAGTGCGTCTTATTACTACCAGATAAAATGTATTTATCTATGACATTTTTATCGGGTGGCTTAAGTGGCTGAAAGTTAACGTTAGGGACGCGTTTTTTTGTTTTTTATGAGGTTGTTAGAACATTTAATTAACATTTTTATAAACACTGACAACCTATTTGTAAAGTTATAGTTGCATAAGAACAAATTATTTAAATGTGAGTACAATAAATTAAATTTTGTAAACGTTGAATCAAGATATTGATCACATTTTGGCAGACACCGAGATTAATACTTGAAAGACAACCAAGTTTCTAAGGCCACGCGACGCCATTTCTTTCCTCGCACTCACTTAGCCGCCATTTTTAATTTAATAAATGTTGAGCGTTGTAGCAATTAGCCAAGTTGAAGCGGTAGCAGAAGGGCTTATACGCATGCACGCACCAGTAAATAAATTACCAGCCTTGTGTTTTTTTGCATGAAAGTATATTTATCCCACAGATAGCTATCCGGCAGATAAATTCAGTTCATAGTACTAATAAAATATTAGAGTGGCTGATAACCTTTATATGGTCGCTAACTTTAAACTCCAGATAGCAATTTTCATCCGACCAAGACCAGCCTTATGTGATAAAAATAATTCACTTGTAGATTTTCAACTATCTTTGCTAGCATTGAAACCTTCCACGACACGCAAATATTTAGAGGAAAGTATGTTATCATTAATCAAGAATATTGAAAATGATATTCGAGAAAACAAAGTACACTTAGCCAGGATTCCCCTGCTTCTGTGGCCGTATGGTCAAAGGCGTCACTCTCATAATAGACTGGACTGCCAATGAATAGAAGATAAGGGTTATAAATCTTGTCGGGTGTACTGAGGAGTGTTTTATCAAATGATTTTCCACTCCCTTTCCACGCAAATGCGGTTACACATCCTCTAAATTCAGCTTGTCATCCCAAGCTCATTTGCGTGATTAGTACATACACGCGAACAACCTGAACGGGAAGTAGAGTACAGTGATTAAAAAACAGCTGGGATTCGAACCACAACATTCATGCTAGGTGATGGTAAAAAGGTGAAAAACAAGTCCAACGTCCTAGACCACTCGACCATCTCAACCAGAAATGATTAAAGACTTAAAATCATAATCTTTTTTATATTTTTGCTTAGCCATATATTTTCCCCCTTAATTTATGGAATATTCTTAAGTCACTGAAAAACATTACTACTGTCAATAGAGCGAGGAAATAAAGTGGAATTTTGTATCCACAAATATTAATTTAAAAAAAAACCTTAGTGTCCACCCCTACATTTATATTTATAGACTAGGTTTTCGCATAAAAAGCCCAAACCTACCAAAATAACTGTTTGTTCTTCTTGCTCATCAAGTTTCATTTACAACAGTTGATGAACCGAAATTACACACAAATACACACACACACACACGCTATATACACACACATAAACATATACACACACGTTCTAGCTCCGTTGATTGGATTGTCCGAAAGCTCTGTATTTTAGCGTATATACAATTCCTTTTTTCAAACGGACATGGTCGCACCGTTAGTGCAATTAGCAACACTTTAGGGACTTTTATGTTTACCCACAAAACCCTCCTGCAACCCCCTTTACGCTTCCCATCCACCCTCTGCGTAGAAATTGGAACTGCAAGGGCGGTTAGTAAAAAAAAAACGCAAAGTTTATTTCGTAAGGCAGTTTTCTCTTCCACCGCCCACCTTGTTTTTTTTTTGTTTTGTTTTTTCAAGTCAGACCAGGTCACCCACTCTACCTTCCCCTCCCCCTATCTCGGCAAAACTCTTTTGTTTGCAGAAAACTGCGTGCAATTTTTCCCTCGCTTTTAAAATGTCCAACCTCCTCCATTAAGGGATTTGTTAAACCTAAATGGGAGGATTTCATGAGGAAAAAATGGGGTGGGTGAAAGGGGGGAGGAGCATTAGAAAATAAGAGAGGGTTAAAAACAAACGCGAATAAAAAAAAAAGAGGAGGGAAAGAGAGATGAAGAGAACATGTGGAAGGAAATTCCTATGGGGATATGTAGTGTACAGCGGAACACCTAGAATCAGTTTGTCCAAGGGGCATTCCCGATACTCCTCGCTATTAACCACGTTATGTGGCTCTCATTGCATTATATATAACGAAGCTCAGAGATAATAATTACTCTAGTACCCGAAGGTTAAATAGTTGGGTGAGATAATTAGTACTGTTTCAAATTCATTCATCTGAAAAAATAAATTCACCGGCTCTGTTAAAAGCATTTCTTTGATCAAATGTTTAAACAGAGTTTTATAAAACCACAATAGCATATAGAAATGTTCACAGTAATAAATAAAATAAATATAATTAATATACGGTTAAATTTTCATAGGGAGGGCCTTTTAGATAGTACAGAGTCTTATGTGTCATAAACCTATTTGTATGTGGCTTTTTAAATTATTAGCATTTCATTTTTTTTGGGGTACTGAGTGTATATATATATATAATATATATATATATATATATATATATCAATTACCGTCTACAGATATTATTTGCCTGGACGTATGGATAGGGGTAAGTAGGCCTAATGATGATTCTGCCATACGACCTTTTCTCTGAAAGCTGCTCTGTACATAGGAGATTATATATATATAATTTTAGTTCTACTCAGGATTACACAAATTGGACAAGATTTTTATAAAATAAATATGTTCATTTAATTCAATGCCATACATTAAGGGTTAACCTGGATGTTAATTTTTATTATTATTATTATTATTATTATTATTAGCACCGCGTCTTACTACCCGTTCGGGTTATACGCACTTACGCTAACGTGTAATGGTAGGGTGAATGTGAGATGAGATGAAGGACCTACAGTTTAACGTGGAATCCGAACTACGGTGGAGACCTGGCATTCCTCACATTCACAAGATGTCTTGTCAGAGGTGAAGAAAGGGTTTGGTAATCAGATAAATCTGTGCCGGAATTTAATATTTACTTATTCTATAATTTGTTATATACATATACATATTTGTGTGTGTATGTTATCTCATTTTAAACAAGTAGGTAAGGAAACTTGAACATAAAAAAAAATATAATGTTTTTATAACGAAGCCTAAGGGGTTTTTAGTTGTTGGGGTAAGAAATGTAAGGGGGGATTATATAACATTCCCCCCAAAATTCCTGCAAAACTATAAACATTTAATCTCTCTCAATTTAAATATTTTAGTAAAGTATATTGATTGGTATTGATAATTTTTAGTTTGGGGTTGATATTTGTGGATGAGCCTTAAATTTTCAGAAAATTATTTATTGTGAAAAATTAAAGATGATAAATATATTCGTAATAAACTGAACTTAATATAAAATAATATTTTGTCCAGCTTATTTATAGCTATTAGCCTAGAGAAAGCCAAAATCAATTTACACCACAGTATTATATTTGAACTATAACATTAATATTGCTTTAAAACTCTTATCTTAATTTAATTTTGCCTCGAATAATCCCTCCCCTGGCTTTAAATAAATGTTTAAGCTATGTATCATTCATCAAAAGCTCTAATAAAACATTGTGAATGCTAAAGATTAAAGAAATATAACATTCTGTAAAACATTTATGTTTAAAAAATGGCATGATTTAATACATTTTCTAATTATAAAATATAAGCTTACATTCTATCTTGTTATTATTATGTTTTACTTAGCTCTTTTATCAAAGGATACACTAAGTCCATTTCACACCAAAATATAATCCGTGGAGTACACAATGTGGGTTTTACTTTTGGAAAATAGCTCTCATTATTTTAAACGACTAGTTTCACATCGCATGACCGCTATAGCGGACCTATAGCGCACGCTGAATCACTATATTTCTCGATTGCTGTACTAGAATTTTTAATTTTTTTAAAACATCGTGCACGCTCTTTCCTAAAATCCATCTTTATAATTCGAGGGACTGTCACGAACTGTTCAGGGTTCAATCTGATTTGGGGTTTGAATTTCTCATCATCAAGGTGTAGTTCATATGTTATTTCATGATAGTCACTGTATTCTTGCAGTTTATCGATAATTGGATAAACCCATTTTTTTCGTCTCTTTGACAAAGAGAATAAAACCAAGAGCTGGTCATCATAATCAGAATCGTAACTGCCACAAATCTGTGTAGAAGAGCAGAAGGAGTTATATTCAAACCTAGGTACTTTGATTACCATTCTATCTTCGAAATGAAAACTGACAAAACTGGCTAGAAATATAGTTCTTGGTGTAGTATGAGAAAACGTGCGACACGCATAATATTTTTATGTGAACAATTAAACCAAAAGAGCTCGATTACGTAGCGTGTAACGCGTGACTCATCCAGCTTTGGTGTGAAATAGCCTTTATTGAAGTGGATTTAGGGGGGGGGGGGG
>CABFVX010003354.1:7821-47683 GCA_902151425.1 Timema shepardi
AAAGAATGCTACGTTCCTATTTTCCTCCCTGCTTCCTTTTAATATTTTTATCATTAACATCCACTATGATTCCTTTTAGGTGGAGAAAGATTCAAAAGCTCGGTTTGGCTGCCACGTACAAAGACGAAAACTCGGATGGAGGGAAATGGCTCCACTACTGTTTTGGGCTCACTTACTTGAGGCCCGAAGAAGTAGAAGACGCTTTCTGCGATCTGATCAGCATCCAGCCAGCTGATACAAAACTGACGAGCTTCGCAGATTACTTAACTGAAACATATATAGATGAGAGGGAGCAAGCGACATTCCCGCCGCGCATTTGGGCAGCTGACTCATCGAATTTATGGAGGACAACAAATGCGTGCGAGAGCTTCCATTCTAGATTTAATTCATCATGTGCTTCTCCACACCCAAACATTTTTGTCTTCGTACAAAATTTAAAATCGGTCCAAACTGACACATACATTCGAATCAACAGTGTAAGAGAGGGTAATGTGCAAAAGACGGATAATAAGTCTAAGTTGAAACAATCATTCATTGAAAAAAAACTTAAACAGTTTAGGAATGTAGAAATAGACAGATTAAGCTTAGTGAAGTGTGTGTCCTTCCAAAACTCCTTTGTATAACTTGTTTATATTATGTTTGTTATACTATTATTTTGCATATATATAGCTATTATTGACAGTGTTTTAAAAACGGAAATTTCACTTTGATATAATATTGTTTGATTTTGAGCTAAATATAGTTAACTAAATTAAATTTTTTGGCTTGTGTCCTTCTTACCACCAGACATAGCATTAATATTTGTCTATGTTCAGAGTTGGCACAATTCGGGTCCTGTCTTGGGAAGGGGGGTATTGGCGCAATTCGGGTTCGGTCTGGGGGGGCACTTTTAAGCTCTTGGCGCAATTCGGGTCCGAGATAAGAGAATTGGCGCAATTCAGGCGAGCCCATACATTCGACACATATTTATTGCTAAGTATTACAATTATTTGCGGTCTTAGGAGGGTTCAAATGCCCCATTTGCTACCCTTTGTGTTCGCCACTGTGTATGCCTCTCTATCACACAGTCTAATAAAATAACAGGAACTTTTATTTTTTCTCTGGTCAGTCACGAAATATGTGATCATGATTTAGGAAGTTAAAATATTGTTGCTATCTACGATTATCTCGAGATAATAGAAGTACTGGATTTTCATAATTCACTGAGTTTCAGAAGAATTAAAACTTATTCAAGTTGAGGGCATGATTGTAGAAAATACTGGCGGATTTTATAAACTTTCATCCTACCTATGTTATTTCCTTAGATTCGTTAGAGAAGTCGTAAGTTTAAAAAAAAGCTCCATGGCATCCGCCCGCAAGCGAGTTATACCAACCAAGCGGCTGTCACATGTTGGCGAAGATAATGATAACATTTTCGGATATAGGGTGTCATGTGGTCAGCAGAACAAACCCTGTGGATGTTAATCTCAGTTTATAAATCGGTGCCGCTTCTTCTTTATTCAAGTAGCTCCTCATTTGTCCTCACAGGTTGAGTGAATCCCGTTCCAGAACCACTGCTGTGCAGATAAATCTGGGTCCGGGGATCGAATATGAATATGTAGCTGGAAACTCTGACCACTAGATCACAGAAGCGGTCTAGTCATCTATAAAGCATACTAAAATAATAAAAGTCCCAACTATGAGCTTGTGGTCATCAATCACTGTTTGAATGAAAACTGGAGACCCCTCAAAACTAAAATGTCCACTAATTAAACATATAGCAGGTCTAACAAACTAATTAAGGTGTAAGGGTAGAAAGGTAAACATATTGACGGTGCAACAAACTGTTCAAAAGGAAATGTCTGCAGGTAAACATCTGACAGGTGCAACAAAGTGTTCAAGGCAGAAGTGCCAAAGGTAAAAATCTGGCAGAAGCAACTAAATGGACAAGACGTGAAGTTCCGCCAGATAAACATTTGGCAGAAGCAAATGGCTAAGACGTGAAGTTCCACCAGATAAACTTTTGGCAGAAGCAAATGGCCAAGACGTGAAGTGCTCCAAGATAAACATCTGGCAGAAGCAAATGGCCAAGACGTGAAGTTCCGCCAGATAAACTTTTGGCAGAAGTAAATGGCCAAGACATGAAGTGTCGCAAGGTAAACATCTGGTAGAATCAACGAAATGGACAAGACGTGAAGTGCTGCAAGATAAACATCTGTCAGAAGCAACTAAATGGACAAGACGTGAAGTGCTGCAAGATAAACATCTGGCAGAAGCAAATGGCTAAGACGTGAAGTTCCGCCAGATAAACTTTTGGCAGAAGTAAATGGCCAAGACGTGAAGTTCCGCCAGATAAACTTTTGGCAGAAGTAAATGGCCAATACGTGAAGTGTCACAAGGTAAACATCTGGCAGAAGCAACGAAATGGACAAGGCGTGAAGTGCTGCAAGATAAACATCTGGCAGAAGCAAATGGCCAAGACGTGAAGTTCCGCCAGATAAACTTTTGGCAGAAGCAAATGGCCAAGACGTGAAGTGTCGCAAGGTAAACATATGGCAGAAGCAAATGGCCAAGACGTGAAGTTCCGCCAGATAAACTTTTGGCAGAAGCAAATGGCCAAGACGTGAAGTGCTGCAAGATAAACATCTGGCAGAAGCAAATGGCTAAGACGTGAAGTTCCGCCAGATAAACTTTTGGCAGAAGATAAATGGCCAAGACGTGAAGTTCCGCCAGATAAACTTTTGGCAGAAGTAAATGGCCAAGACGTGAAGTGTCGCAAGGTAAACATCTGGCAGAAGCAACGAAATGGACAAGGCGTGAAGTGCTGCAAAATAAACATCTGGCAGAAGCAACTAAATGGACAAGACGTGAAGTTCCGCCAGATAAACTTTTGTTAGAAGCAAATGGCCAAGACGTGAAGTGTCGCAAGGTAAACATCTGGTAGAAGCAAAGAAATGGTCAAGGCCAATTCTGCAAAGCAAACGTCTACATGGTAAAGGTGAAAGTGTCGCAGAGATGTGCCTTTCAGAAGGTGTAATTGAATAACAGGAGAAAAGAAGAAAATATGTTGGGATTAGTAGGGAAATAATCTAGGGCTGTCACGAGAAAAATATTTATCTGTTGAGAGAGGAGGGTGAGGTGATTCTTCTCTTATCTTGGTTATTCCATTCCACGAATAAGTTTGAGATCTGCTGCGAAAACAGCCACATTTGTGTCCGAGATTGCACATACACATACAATAAAAATATACAACAAAATAGCGGTAGCTGTGACATTAAAACTAAAGGAGGGTGATAAATAGCTTCGATATTTAAATCCATACACACAAAAACTCACCGTTTTATTTGGGTAAGGATATATTTTCAATAAATGTTAGAACTCAATTATAAAACAAACCATTTAATATATTCAACTGCACACTGACAATAATTGTTCATGCAAATTATAGTTGTTTGTAAATGATATAGGTTTTTCATTGTTAGCTTCAATTGATTTTATTGTTAAACATAGTTTATGTTATGAAACCGTAAGTTATTAAAAACAGCATTTATAACAACGGTGTGGAACCAATTAAAATGAATTTTTACTTTTCTTGGTTCGGTTATATATGTACTCCACCAATTCACTCGCTAAACACAAAAACAAATCAAATACAGCTGAAGAGTCCATAAATTACTGTAAAATAGTAATGATTGATTTATTCAGCTAAAAGATCGTACTTAGTTTTGTTTGACAAAGTTTTAAAATAGTCTCGTCGAAAACTCTGGTTCATAAGTCCACCGATGTAAGTCCGTATCCAAACTGGTGGAATCACTGTTAGGAAGTACTACAACAAAAACATAATATTACATATATTAACTAACACTACATCTACATTTAATTAATTGGCATAGCTATAGTGGATAGTCTGTCTGACTTGGGAGCGTATGGCTAGATTCCAAACGGCTTTTATACGGGTCAATTCCTACCATTTGGTTTAAAATATTCTTACCTGGCCAATTCAGGTGCAATTATTTTTAATCTTACTCTTCCATCCATTTTTTAAAGTCAGCTGGATTAAATATCTGAAAGATATTAATGGAACTAGGCGTCACTCTCGCAATAGACTAAACTGCCGATGACAGGGAGCTCGAGATTCGATTCCTTATCTGGTGTACTGAGGATGGTATTCCAGAATGATGTTCCACTCTCCCTCCACGCAAATGTGGCTACACTTTTATTCCTTGAAATTCAACCTTCCTCATTCCTAACTCATCATCGTAATTAGTACATATGCGTATAGCTTGAACAGGTAGTAAAACGTGGTGCTAAAATAAAAAGTAATGGGACTAAAGCGTTTAACTAAAATAAATTGAACCCTTAAAACATTTTAAATAAGATTTTTTTACGACTTGTAACTTAAGAGATTTGGGTGAAAACAATTATAGTATTCACCTACACGCTCGAAGTTTGGTTATTCAAAATTGTATAGTAATAAATCAAGGGAAATCATTTTTCTGAGTTAATTTTACCTGAATTCCATGAGCCCAGTAACCTGTGGTTGTGTTTACTTTTCCAAGGGTATTCACTGCATAATGTGCGTAAGTAGTTGCATTTGGCACAAAAATGCTACTTTCCTGCAAACGATGGCTAAATGCATTCATTTTGGTGTTCACAAAAAGTGGAGATAAGTGTTGTACTGTGATTCCATCGTCTTGATACTCAAAACGAAGTCCATCAGAAAAACTTTTCACAAACACCTTAAAAAATAAAGGATAAATTTGTTAACATTCTTCAATTTTATTTCAAGAAATGATGAAACTTAACCAGTGGAAACCGAATAACCAGAGAGAAATGCTAAATTATAATTTCAAGTAGGTTATTTTAATCATCAATCAGAAATAACATGAAAACAGAATAATATTAACATCAAATCAAAGTATACAGTAAACTCACCATCCAGTAAAAACGCCTGGCAAGAATTATAAATCCCATTATGGAAATTTAAAATAAAAGTTAGCTGCCCCCCTTTTAGCGAATAGATCCCAACTTCCGAAATAGATGCCAAGTACGAATCTAAACCCCCCACTCTGTACGTGAAGTGATTAAATTAATCACTAGCATTCACTTCTTCAAAGCCAGATATATTATGCTGCCACAGCTCTAGCGCAACTGAAATGCATGTTCTTAATGTTACAAACATTTAAACAACTAGTTTTTGCCCAGAGGGCTTAAGACTATTTCCTTAACGATTTAATTTCTCAATTGATTATTTTAATTTTATTTGTTAAGTATAAAACAATATTACATAGAAGTGTGAACTAATTCTTTTAAAGTCCATAATGATGTAAGATGATTAACATAATCCATAATAAATCATATGTATCCATCTGAATGTTAAGAAGAGGAACTTAGCAAAAACTAAACACCACACTTTTGAGTGATTGATATTTCATGTCTATGCAATCAATCAAATGAGCAATTGTACATTTTCTGGCTCATTGTGGAACTGATCAAAGAAGGAAATGTTTTGTTTTATCGCAAAGATCATATTAAAATTTATAATTGTAAGAACCATAAATAAAATTAAATACTGATTTGTTTAAATTTTGATTTGCAAAGACCTGCTTTTTAATGTTTAAATTCTATTAAAATTTTCATTGATATTAGTTTTAGTTTGATCACTATGAGAGCTTTTTGAAACGATTTCCCAAAGGAAATGTATATACCTTTGAAGCAGCATAAACCGTCATCAGGGGTAGAGGCTGTAGTTCCGATCCTGAGGAAACATTAACAATGGCACCTTTCTTCCTCTGCTGCATTTGAGGAAGCAACATGCGTGTCATCATGGTGGTTGCGCCGATATTGATGTTGAGGATATCCCAAAGTTCTTGTTGAGGAACTTCTCCTAGGTACATGGGATAGCTGTATTGCCTTCCGACATTGTTCACTGACACAAAAAATAAATAGAACAGGTTTTAGTTGGTAAAAAATTATTTTATATTCTTAATGTTGTCAAGAACGCTAGTAAAATATATTTTTTTAATCAGCTAAACCTCAAGAAAATTCGTGTTTGAAACAGGTTTGGATGAAATCAAAATTCTCCCCAAACGGCTATTTCTTGAGTGTAAATTAATCGTAAGGACATAATAGAATAGAAATAATAATTGCCATAAAATAATAATTTTATAAGTGAATGTGAATTTAAATACACTTTGTAAGTTATAAAATAAACTGGTACTAGCCCATTAATATAGTATGATTTATTTTCGAAATAATCAACATTTTAATCACCTTACCTAGTATACCAACCGGTATATCTTTCAGTTCAATTTCAATGTTATTAAACACTTGTTGGCCTCTACTGAAATCAGCTGCAATAACTTTTGTCTCCACATTGAAATTAGTTTCTGAAAATAAACACATAAATTAATACTCCGCACTTAAATTGTATTTATACTTCCATAATGTGCATTATTGAGGGTATGCTACATAGATTATCTTTTCCCACAATTGGCCTATATGTGTCAGTTGAATGTGAATTACTAAAACCTCAAGTAGATTACTGATGGTAATGGGTGCATTTTTAAAATGCAACCCCAAAGCAGTTGAAAATTTAAGCTCATTAGTGGCTAAGATAACGAAATAATATTGGGCCACTTTTTGGCGGCTGTTTATTGTTACAGAAGAGGGTAGGCACAGTTCACTATTTCTAACTATAAAAATTCTGCGCCAGTGGTTTCAAGATAAGGGTTATATTCTGCAACGTGCAGCCTTTGTCTTACAAAACAACAATTTTGGATATTTTTTTTCACTAGGTCATCTTACTTGATCCAAGAGGGCAAGCAGTGCCGAAGTAGATATATGGGCTCATTTTATCATTTAGCTACGGCATACAATGCCAACCTTGCTTGGAATTTTATAGAGTTGGAAGCAAGCAAATTGCATCATGGTTTTGAGTATATCGTGATATAATTTGATGAAATATAAAAAAATTGTGGATTTTAAGAAATAAACTGGAAGACAGCTTTCCTTTTTCGATCGCGCAGCCGGTACAAGACCAGTCTCTTCACTCTGTGATGTAGATGTTCATAGTTAAATTTAGTTAGTCATAATAATTAGTGCTAGTTTCGAGAAGTCATTTTGTGCATTTTAAGAAAATACTTTCAAGGTTAAGTTTCCTAATTCTCTTTAGTAAGATATTAATTTGAAATAATTCTATGATACCTAATCTTAGAAAGTGGTGTGACCGTTCATTAGAGCTTGGTTATGAAATTGCCTCATGTTTGGTATAAATTTGCATTCGAAGATGAAATTTATTTGATAAATTATGTCTTATTTTTCACTGTAAAGACTAAACTAATTTATAACTATAAGTTAAAATACAAAATATTTTACAAAATTAGGCAAAAATGATAATCACTTGAATATTAAGCCTATATCTTCAATCTACTACCTGCACTAGCATCCGATTTTCATTTACCATGCTAATTTATTTGCCGATATACACATTCACACAGGGAACTAACTATGCATTGATGTAGTTTCGTTCAAATCAGACAGTATTGATTACAAGCCGACTTTGACAACACTTGTCCAGTTAATATTGGCAGCAGGATGATTATAATACTTACTTACTCTATGGAATTAGGAACTCACAAGTGTATTTCCACAACTAGAAAAGTATACCACCTATCCCTATCCTGAACTAGTTCTATCCAGTCCACCTCATTACACACTCTCTCTTTCAGGTCCATTCTAATGTTATCCTCCCGTCTGCGTCTAGTTCTTCCCAATGGTCTCATCCCATCGGGTTTGCCAGTCAATAATCTGAACATGGTTATAGATTCTCCCATTCACGCTGTATGACCTTTCCACTGAAATCTATTTAACTTGATCCTAACAAGGTATTGTGATGAGTACAGGGTATTCAACTCATCATTATGTAACATCCTCCACTCCGCAGTATCTTCATCTCTTTTTGGACCAAATATATTCATAAGAACCTTGTTTTCGAACACCCTAAATATAATTTCATCATGTAAGGTAAGAGACCATATTTCACAACCATAGAGAACAACCGGGGAAACTATTGTTTTGTATATTCCGAGTTTTACATTCCTTGACGGAAGCGCAGATGACAACTTATTGGCCGAGAAATTGCATGCATTTCTTGAATGTTATTTTCCTAATCTCCACTCTAATATCGTTATTTCTTGTTAAAATTGTTCGTAAATATTTAAAATCATTAACCCTGTCAAATGATATGTTGTTTGCAGTAATCTCTGAATTAACATCCTCAATCTGTGGTAGTCATAGTATTTTTAAAAAGACGGGTATCCGAGTTTTGCAACAGCAGTTTGTTGAAATTCAATAAAGTATTTTTTTTATCTCCTGGCCAGAAGTGATCAACTTTTAATATGTTTAAAAGTATTTTAAGTTTGTTGCAGCCGGTGAGCTTAGTGTTGTTTCAGCTAAACCCACTTTGGACAAACCAAGTGATGCCCTAGTGGTACTGTACCTATTCTTATTCAAGTATGTTCACGATTAAATGATTAGTTCAAAAATTATGAGGGGAAAACACACATGCATAAACAGAAATTACATAAAAATGTTAAATACATTAAGTAAATTATTTGCTTGGGCATAAAAAATAATTAAATTATACAAATCAGGTTAAAAACAATGAATGAATAATGTTACGTAATTACGTGAATAAACAAATGAAGGTTTTTAGGGATTATTTATTAATTTATTGTGTATGTCTTTGACTATTTTGCCTTATTATAATACTGCATATAAATTATTTGAGTTACAAATAGAAAAATAAAACAATGTACACATATTAGATAGAATATTTACTTATTTCTGATGCCACTTGGTTCAATTTGTCAATGTTGCGGCTGATAAGGACAATATTTACACCTCTATGTGCAAGTTCGTAGGCGTAGGCTTTACCAATACCATCTGTCGAACCCGTAACAACTGCAAACACAAGCAGGTAAGAAACATTATTACTTGTAAATATCATAAAGCCATTTAAATAAGGTTTTGAAATTATTTGTACAAAGAAAAATACATATTATGAATTAACATTCTTATATTTTAGGTCCAAACGCGAATTAAAATAATAATTTCGTTTAAAAAGTGCGGGTTAAATTAAAATCCGACACCTTAGCTCAGTCGGTAGCGTGTCTTCCTACTGAGCTAAGGATCCCGGGTTCGATTCCTGGCATAGACGGAAAAGTTAATCATTTATGAAAATATGGGTTTACCCTTTCCCATTGATAAATTAACGGCCGGGTACTGGATGTTGTGCTGGTCCTAGTCTCAAGTTAGATTATAAGGCATATGTAGCTACGACAAGCCTACAACCGGTGGTGGAAAATATAGCACTCGAATGAATAACTGACCCAGTACGTATATGTACTAATTACGCTAATGTGTTAAGGATGAGGAAGGTTGAACTAATAGGGGAAGTGTGCCCGCATTTTCATGGAAGTAGAGTGGAAAACTATTTAGTAAAAAACATTTTCAGTACACCTAACTTGGATTCGAACCTCAATCTCCCGGTCATCGGAAGTCCAGTATATTGCGAGAGTGACGGCTTAGACCATGCAGTTATCGAAGAGGGTAGTAATGAAAAAATAATAACACATAAAAATTATATAATTTTACGTACCCCCTAGGACGTCTTCGCGCACCCCAGGTTGAATACCTCTGCTAGACGACAAGCTAGGCTAGTCTGGTTTGAAGGTGACGGGAAGGTCGGAATTCGAATCCTGGCCGTTTATACTGAGCGTGTTCATTTCTTTAAGTAATTCCCACTCCACCTATACGCACATGCAGGTATAGTTCCCCTAAGTCCTTCCTTCCTAATCCCTTCCAAATTAATTTAACTAAATGTGGATAGCCCAGAAGGATAGAAAGTCGCGTTGCGAGATAAAATATTATCACGAGGAAAAAAATGTTTCTTTGCTGCTTTCCTCCTATTTTGTGTTGACATATTATATATCCCTAGTTGAGGGAGGGTAAATAGGGGAATACTAAGACGTAGGATGAAGCACCTGAGAACGACACAATAGGCAGATACATAATCTGTTAGTGAAACGTCAGCATATCACTTCCTCAGTTAGCGAGGAAGTACAAGCAAAAATTAAAGTAACGTACCTTAGCAAGTTAAATAAAATACAGCTTCCACACACGCTGCGAAATTCGTTTTAACCATTCTATTCATCACAGTTAAGGCGTTAGAATTATCGAGTAGAAATTATTAAATGTCAGGTTGTCTAGCCCGGCGGTAGGATAACACACAGGGGAGGAGAAACAAAATGATAAATTCGATTCACAAAGATCCATACAAAGGCAGGTTCACACAAAACGCTAAGCTAATATATGCTATGCTGTGCTAAGGTTTTGTTAGTTTGGCTTCGCACTCATTGCTAAGCTAAGCTATGGTTCCTCTTTTCCCTGATGAATTCACTGTGGATTCTTTCTGGTCTTCTCCAGTGAAGTTAAGTTATGGCATTCTCCGAAATGTAATTTTTGAGCTTAGATGATAGTACTAAGTAAGAAGAGCTACTGCAATTAGAAGCTGTTTTGGAAGAGAGGAAAATTTAGGAGGTGGAGGTTTGACTTGTTTAATCAGCGGTTCCATTTTAATATAAAAACTTTTATTAAATATAAAACCTAAAGAGAATATTACTTAAATACACGTGAAACAAACTGAAAACAAAACTTCAACACTTCTTTGATTATTTTCAAGAATCCAGCACTAAGTATGTTCAACATGTATCTCCAAGCTGCGTATGCGCATGCGCAACGTAAGATGTCTCAAGATAGAAGATGGAAAAATTTCCCAGCCAGCAACCTGAAAAATCATGGCGTGACGTAGAAAAGCATAGCTTTGCTTAGCTTTCTGTATGAACCAGCCTTTATGCTACTATACCCATCACCTTTCGTTTCCTGGGCATTTAGATCTTAATGATCAACCAAAATATGTGGATATTTTTTGACTTATAAGAGTGGAAAATTTCAACTTCTAAACCATGTTTTCAATTATATGTATAGGACCATAGAAAATAGTTTTGAGTTCATTCCAGTAAACACAAAACTCGTGTCCTATTTCAGGTTTTATCGATCTTTAAACTAGGCAGTCCTCTTAACAGTTCTGAAACTAAAGATTATTTTAAGAAACTAGGACTCACCAGGAAAAATGATCAAATAAAGGAAAATGTTATGAATAATATAATAAACTCATTTTTTATGACTAAGCAATGTGACTTTTTAACAATTCGTGAAAAGTAAAGTCATACAGCATCCAACCTACTGTTAAAAAGGCCTATAGATGAAATATGACTTGCTTTGGTTAGGCTGGGTTAAAAAATAGGGTAAGTAAAAGCTAGGAGATGAAATAATATCCAGCTTGGTGAAATATTTTGATAATATAAGCTTATTATAAGTAAGTGATGAATAAATTTGGTGACAACCAAAATAAATATTTACCAAAAATATCTATGTCTACATTTTACACAATTTTTATCAAATGTTTTCAATCTCCTACCTACCTAATTAGATGCTTACTTTTCCTTCTTTACGGGAATCACGTCCTAATTACTACCCGTATGGACATTTGCATACTTACACTGATGGAATATGAATGAGAAGTGTAGAATCTTAATTAAATATATCCACATTGACTTGGGGGGAGATTGGGAAGTAATTGATCCGATATGAATCTAAACGTTAATGTCTACACTCTTCGCCACAAGAACCGAATAATAATATATGAGCCCACAAGCTAGTTATACTGACTGAGATAGCCACCAGCGTTAGCAATGATAGTGGTAACATTTGCTGATAGAGGGCGTCATGTGGTCAGAACAATGAGCCTTCCAACCGTTATCTCCATTTTATAAACCGAAGCTGCTAATTCTTTATTCAAGTAGCCCCTCATTTGTCCTCACGAGGCTGAGTATGACCCCGCTCCAGACCCACTGCTTCACAGATACATTTCGGTAGCACCGCGGATTTAATCCGGGACCTCTAGATCTGTAACCAGGAACTCTGACCACTAGACCACAGAGGTTTACAAAGTTTCGTTATAATGTAATTTGTTTTCAACCCATGAGAAACTTTGATCACCCTCTATTGTTTAAAAAACACAGCTTCTCATTATCTGTTCGGGTTTTACCCAACTGTACTAATTACACTATTGTGTTATCTATCGGGAAGGTTGTATTAAGAGGAAGTGTACTCACATTTGCATGAGAAAAATAGTGTTGAAAAACATTAAGGGGGGGGGGGAATCAGTAAACCCGACCGGTATTTGAACCCCAACCCCCTCGTTATCGACGGTCCAGAATATTTCGGGAGACGCGTAGGACTATGCGGCCACTGAAACGGGTATTTTTTGGTTACATGTTAGTTCAGTTTTGACGTAGCATACCAAATAATGGAAGGGTCGTGCCCTTTCGAGGGGAGAGAAGAGGTTGTTTTGAAGGTTTAAAATTCCCCTGGAAGTACTAGTAGTTCTGTGAACAGTAGACCTCCCTCCATGTTATTATCGTTACTATTATTATTATTATTATTATTATTATTATTATCACCGCGTCTTACTACCCGTTCGGGTTATACGCACTTACGCTAATGTGTAGAAGGGTTTGGTAATCAGATAAATCTGTGCCGGGACTGAGGATTGAACCCCGGCCGCCAGCACAGAAGTCTGACACCTTACCCCTATACCGCCAGGTCACCTATTATCGTTACTAAAATCTTACTAGTAGTACTGTGAACAGTAGACCTCACTCTATGTTCTTATCATTTCTACAGTTTTACTAGTAGTTCTCTAAACAGTAGACCTCACCAGGGACGTCACTCTGGGGGGGAGGGGAGGAGCTGTTCAACCCCCTCTCCCCCCTATGTTAGTTAAAAGCTTGAAAGCTGGGAATTTTGTGAGATTTGAGATTTGGAGTTGGAAAATTCTAGGCTTATTCTGTACCCCATTACTTTCATTACAAATTTAAAATTTCCCAACTGTTGACCCCTACTCTACAAAAATCCCAACTTCAAAAATCGTCAAACATTTAAAGGAGATTCCTTGTTTAGTAGAATGTAGAAATCTTAGTTAACCAATTAGTCTAGTAGCGCCGTTGCCAGTAGGCAGAGACAACAGCCAGTGTGTGTGCCAAATGCGGTAAGGGAACAAATCGTAAGAGAACATGAGCTACCCAGTATCTAAATTCCACTTAGCCAGCAATGCTTTAAGTGGCAGCATTGTCAGCCAATATTTTATTTATGGTTAGTGTTGTAAATTGTGACTTTCATGGCTGCTAGACTGTCACAGTTTTATGACTCAAATTATCATATGTTGTAGAGCCAATGCCTTAATTAGGGTTTTATTAAATTTTGAAGGCATAAATACATTGAATGTTACGCAACATTTTATTGTTTTCTTATCGAAAGCTCTGACTGATTAAATGAGGACATTAAGATTAGTGTTAGTATTTTACTTCTGAAATATACACTAATTTTTCTAGCAAGTGTCCATACTAGTTTGAATTGAACTGATTTATCTTATTTCATTGTTTACTAAAATAGGCTTGCTTTCATGAAAGAAATTTAAATAGGCTCAAAGCAACAATGAAGAAAGAGGAGTAATAGGGCTGTGTTACATTGTTACAACTCTTATCATTTTTAATTTGATTAAGTAGATTATATTAAACAAAAAATTAAGTATTTTTCTCACCCTTTAGCATTTTCAAATTTGGGATACATTTTTCAATTCGTTATTTAGTGTTAGATTTGCATGAAATTTTGTATAGCCATGTTGTTAAGCGTGCTGGTTTCGAATTTGCGATAAGTTATTTAATAAAATGTCAGGGGAAGCCCCTTCACTCTCACGCGCTAAATTACAATATGTTTTGAATAATTTATTGACGTAATAGTATTAACATTTTAGAGCGACTTCCATGAGGTTATGAAGCAGGACATTGGCAGACAGGTAACAGAATACTGTAGAAATATTGATAAATTCCATTTTTATTGTTTTATATTACAGTTGAAAATGTTTTAAAATCAACATGTCCAAATTGCTAATTTTTTTATAAAGTGACGAGCGAGTTCTACATCTCAGGGAGCTAACTAGTTAAATATTGCTTCCAAGTGTGTTATAATAAAGCAGTGGTTTCAAGCCTGGGGGTCGCAGCGTGTTTTAGGTGGGGGCACAATATATAGGTTTTAGCATTATATTTACATTTTCAAGGATTTTAACGATTATAATAAGATGGGAAATTCTAATAGAAACGTATATTGTCAAAGTGCTAAAAACGACCTAGTAACAGTTTAGGTTCCTTTTGGCTATTCCATTCTGATAGCTTCTTGCTGACTTGTTTTACTGTGCAGCCTTGTAATGTTGCGAGCATAACATAAAATCATCCCCCAGGCTTGTTAATTCTCTTTCACTACAAATTAGTCGCATGTAATCACTATTATTATCAATATATAATAATTAAAACAAGCATTTGTGAACATGCGGGTTTAATGTCACACTCTTATTTTGGTTTGTTGGTGAAGGTGTAGTAAGGATTTTAATTCTGGCCACGGGTAGTTTATTCTAATATCCCTCCAAGAAAATAAGTGTACATTTCCTCTAAATGTTACCTACCCCACTGGTGTAGCTAACTGTAGATAGTCCGGGCTGATAGTAATACACAGTGAAAAATTTTAAAAACTATGATTTGAACGCTTTTAAGTTATCAAAGGATCGCGATGGCCGCAGAGTGAAAAGTTGCAGTCATAAACAAAATGTTGGAATCCACTGTAATAAAGTCAGTTAATTTTTTTAATCTAAAATACACGACTTTAACAATATCTGCAAATCTAAATAAATATATTTAAGCTCAATTGGATATCTAGCTCGAATGTAGGTAAACTGAAATAAATAATAATTCAAGTTACCTTGCCTTGTAGCTTTAAAAATCCAGTATGAACAAATAAACAAGGCTGTCGTCAGAGGGGGGTTTTGGGGGCTCAAACCACCCCCAAAATGTAATGAACAAAGTGGATTTATTTATGGTTCAAACAATATAAAACTTAAGGTACAAGTACAAATTAGGGGGCCTTGTTACCATAAAAAAACACTTAAGTTAGCTTATAGAAGTGTTTAATATTTAGAAATTTTCCCAACCTTTGACAGTTAGGGGGTTATGGAGTCATAAAAAGATACTTCAGATAGCTTTTAGAGGTGTTTAATATCTAGAAATTCTTCCAGTCTTCGGCAGTTATGGTTCCATAAAAAAAAACTTCAGATAGCTTCCAGAGGTGTTTAATATTTAGAATTTGCTAAACCTTCAGCAGTTAGGGGGTTATGTAAATATTTTAAAAAAACTTCAGTTATCTTATAGAGGTGTTTAATATTTAGAATTTTTCCTATCTTTTAGCACTTATGGTGTTAGGCCGCCAAAAAAAACACTTCAGATGGCTTCTAGAGGTGTTTAATATTTGGAATTTTTCCTAGCCTTTAGCAGTTATGGTGTTATGTTGCAAAAAAACACTTAAGATAGCTTCTAGAACTATTTATCAATTAGAATTATATCTAGCCTCCATCAATTGGGGGATGTGCNATTATCGTTACTACCCGCCTAGGTGGCGTATATGGCTAACGCGCTAGTCGTGTTGAGCGCGACTGCTGAGGACGGGGAGATCGAGGTTAGAATCTCGTTCGGGTGAACTGGGGGTGGTTTTTCCTAAATGGTTTTCCACTCTCCCTCCATGCAAATGCGGGTTCACTTCCTCCAATTCAACCATCCTAATTCCTAATCCATTAGCGTAATTAGTACTTAAAGCGTATAACCCGAACGGGTAGTAAGACGCGGTGTGAAATAATAATAATAATAATATCGTTACTACAGTCTTACTAGTAGTTCTGTGAACAGTAGACCTCCCTCCATATTCTTACCGTTATTACAGTTTTACTAGTAGTTCTGTATCATTTAAAATAATCATAATTCACGTGGTTTAAGACGTCAGTCTCGATATATGTCAAAATAAAACAAATACGCCTTAGATACTCAATCGATTTCTAATAAAATCATTTTATATTAGCTACCTTTAGAGTGACAACCATATTGAAACGGATAACCAGTTTTAAAGCAAATATTTACAGTAAATATATCGGTTGGCCTAAGTCCAAGGAATGTCCCAGTCAAATTTCGTTGAAATTAGTCGACACATTTGATAGTTATCGCGGAACAAAATTCTGGACAGACGAAATGCCAAATGATCAAGTTTAAACAGAACCTCTCTACGCTCGGTCAGTTATAATATAACATTAATAGCCCCTACAACTACACTTATATTTTAAAAATTTTAATCAATTCAAAATGGATTCAATGTTAAAATAAAATCTCTTTCCTTCTCCTTTTAAGGAACTTCACAATTAGTGACTAATCGCGGATAAAACATTCCCCACTTAAAACCATTTAAATATATGATTTATTGGTACAGCCTTGAATAAATATGCAGAGAATAAATCAGCTCGGGAGTTGGCCAAACTTGAGTCGTATACAGTCTTTTAAAACTTGCTGATTTAACACTTTCTCCAAGAGAAGGCCCTGCACAGTTATTGGTGTGGTTTATGTCACTCATGTACTAACCCAGCTCATCGAAAGTTAACATTTTACTTCCTGTCTTCCCTTCTAGCGCATCACTACTGAACTTGTGCGAGTGAAAGTGACAAGGCGAGGTGCATTTCTAAACAAAACCACCAAACAATTTAACAAATCACGAGTGTGATGCGTCAATTTCAATTTAGGTCACTTGCAGAATGAAGGGTTCTCTTATTTAATGACGATTCATGGAAACGAAAGTCGTTCAGTTTGATGTGCCTAGGCTTTCATTTTTACACTGTCGTTTTTTAAGGCACATAGACCAGGGGTTCCCAAATTTTTAAGACCGAAGGAGCCCTTGCACGGGGGGAAAAAACACATGTTGGAGCTTTCAAAATATGTTTACACTAATATTATTCAATAAGAGTTATATTACAAGCATAAACGGATAGAACAAACGGAAAACATCACAAAGTTCTTGTTGCGCTTTTGACAAATGTCCTTTATTCACATTAAAAAAACTTGCCAATCCTAATTACTGAATCTATTTAAGATTGTGAAAAAAAACCAATAAAGAATATTCTAAAATTATCTCATGGAGCCTGAAATAACTATGGTGGAGACCAACATCTCCATGGAACACAGTTTGAAAGAGGCTGAGCCGGGGGGAGGGGGAGTCTCGTGGGGCGAATCCTCCCTCCGAAATTTAAACAAAAATTTAAAAGTTACTATAAAAATATACTTTTTACAACTTTTATTAGAAAAGTATTAGTTTTTATAAAAATGTGTGTAAAATTAGTATATTTTCTATTAGAGGCCATAAAAAGTATATCAATTATTAGTAAATGCAAGAATGGGTACACCTCAATATATTTTTGTACAAAATTTTGATTTCTTTTTCTCTCCGTACAAATCAGATTCGTCCCCCCTCCCTGCCCCCTCCCCCCCGCCATTTAATCTTGATATGACCATCATTGTCGAACAATATTGGAAAAATGAGGCCACCCTCGCCCCCTACCCCTATTAAAAGAAAATTCTGGATACGGGCCTGGCTGAGTTATATTACATTTCAGTAAATGAGCTTCATTAAGATCCCCGTCTTACTACCCGTTCGAGTGATCTGCATGTTTACATTAATGGATAGGGACAAGTAAGGTTACATTTAGAGGAAATGTTTTCGCATCTTCGTAGAGGGAGACATGGTGTTAAAAAAACATTGTATAAAGTTTGTGATTATTTTTATGTATCGTAATTTAATGCTGATACTTCAATACATTGTAATCAATTCCCAGAGTGATTTTTTTCTCTCTCTTAGAATATTCACAGTAAAAGGTCCCGGAGGAGTAAAAAAGTTATATCTTATAGGACATTTTATAAGAGATCCAAAAAACAAGTAATTAATATAGGTATACTGACAAGAACAGAAAATTAATAAATTCAATACTCGCCACTAGGCCCACAAGTTAATGCTAAAAACAAAATGGCATCCTATTAATTTTATTCTCGGATTGCCAGATGTCTACCCAAGATTTTACCCTTCCTTAAGCCATGTCCTAGCAGGATCTGAAGAGAAAACTAGTCCAACTCAATATTCCTACAAGTGTTATGGTCAGGGTCTGTATTATTATTACATCATTTCAAGGGGAAGCTTTTGCGAAATTTAGAGATGGACTCAGATGTAATACTACTCAGAATCGGAAGTATGTTTAATAACGGTAAAAACATTAACGATAAGTTAATATTACTTTTTTCAATATTATAATTTTAATATGAGATGTGTATTGCGTAGCACTGAGATCCATTCGCCCCCTTTCAACAGCGTTACGTGGTTTATGGATGACACCCCCCTTTGTCAGTGGCGTAGCAAGGTTGTTTTTTTTAGCACCGCATCTTACTAACCGTTCGGACTATACGCTGCAAGGGTATTTGATTCCTGGTTGGGTCTCGATTTTAGCACCATCCCCCCGCTGGAGAAATAAAACTCTTATGATAAGATTAGTAAGAGCGTAAATAAAATATAAGGCTGCAAAACCTATCGTGTGAAAAGGCAGCAATTTAGAGAACTTGTAAAATTTAAAATCATATTATAATTATTAATAATATTAGAATTTCAATTGGTTTTAGTAATAATATTAAATTATTAGTTTTTTAGAGTTTTATAGGAAAAAGTGAAATTAATTTATTATTTTTTCCTTTTTTTTTTTTACAAAATGACACATCTACGACACCCCTTAACCACTGGTACCTGGTGTAGACTCGCCCCTCCCCTCCTGCAGAAGGGGAGGTGGGGAGATTTTTTCACTACTGTTATTTATTAAATGTATTAATTGATAAAATTTTACAAAAAACTATCTATTTCTCATAATTTGGCGTGTGCGATTGTTTCCGGTTCCTGCTGATGACACCACTGACCACCACGTCACAGGCACAAACATGAAACCAGGTTTCTGTATCCTTTATCCACATATTATGCATATCAAATTTTCTCATTTTATTTTCACTTAACCATTTTTTTCATGATTTTTTAAATTATTAATGATTACAAAATTTTCACATTTCAAAAACATTTTTTGACGACTCACCAAATATCGGCTCGCGACCTGAAGTTTGGGAATCAATGACTTTGCCCACGGGCTTACAACTTAAAAGTTGCCCAATGCCAGAAATAAATCCACGAGTCTAGTGGCGGGCTGCATAATAATTGGATAATCTTTGTCATGTTATCAAAAAATGAGAACGGATATTTAATTGCGAATTAACCCGCTTCGGTGGCCACATGGTCTAAGGTGTCACACCCGATAGACTAGACTGCTGATGTTAGATAGATCGGGGTTTGATCCCGGTCGAATGTACTGAGGATGGATCTTCCTAAATGGTTTCCCACTTTGCCTCTATGCATATTTGAATACACTTCCTCTAAATTGAACCTTACTAATCAATAATAATAATAATTAGCACTACGTCTTACTATCCGTTCGGGTTATACGCTTACGTACTAATTACGCTAATCAGTAAATAATTGGAAAGGTTGAATATAGAGGAACTGAACCCGCATTCGCGTAGTGAGATAGTGGAAAACCATTTAGGAAAAACCACCTCTAGTTCACCCGAGCGAGATTCGAACCTCGATCTCCCAGTCCTCGGCAGTCTAGCTCCCCACGAAACTAGCACGTTAGCTAACTACGCCACCGAGGAGGGTCCTTACTAATTGCAAACTTATTAGTGTATATAGTACATAGGCGTATGACCCGAACGAGTAGTATTAAGCGGTGCCAAAACAAAAAAGTATTTAAAAGTGAATGAAATAAGTGGTCATTTAAACCTGTTTAGTTACATACTAAACTAATTATCTGAGTAAAATTGTAATACTATCGGATAAAAGCGCCGCGCCTTAGGCGTCAATTGTAATACTATCGGTTTATCGTGCCACTCTTTGGGCGTCGATCGAAGTACTATGTAATCAATCGCCCCGCTTTGGGCGTAGATTCAAACACGACGGATTAATTCCCTGATATAATAATGCTGTGATGATTTTTATGTTGTCTATAGCTCCGTGATCGAGCGCCTATCATCACTGTACGGAAAAGATACCGTTTAACCAGCTGTCTATAGCCCCGTGTTCGAGCACTAATTAAATCGATATATTAATTTAATTAAAGAAAGAGAAATGTTGATGGCTGTTATTTCACACACGGCTTATTTATATTACACCAGTAAATTATTTGCACATATTTCAATTAAATGTTTTATATAACTGCACACTTGTGATATAGATGTGATTTATGTTATAATTTTTTATACTGTGAGCGAGATCTCGGTGTAGATGTTTGGTCCCGGAGATCATCCTCATGCCATAAACATACGCACAATGGTTTATATATAACATACCCCTTGCCTTTCTCTCCCCTTTTCAAAAGTGTAAAATCCAACTAATAGAAAGAGTCCTAGCGACAGGTTTTGTGAAGGCTAGCTTCTTATTGGTATAGAGAAATGGAATCTTCTGCCAAATACTATGAAGTTGTTCCCTTTAACAAGAATTGACGCAGTAGATATTTTAACAAGAAAGATGGTATAAAAAAATATATTTTAGGGTGAAGTCCTTTTCAGATCGTTTCTAAGAATCGCGTGTTTCTTCATGGATGAATCTTAAAAGGATACTCTACCTATATTACTTTAAAGAAAAAATTACCTTCATCCATGACTTTTTACATAATTTTGATTAATCCAAATCAATACATTACAAAATATACTATATTTGGTACGTCAATATAATACATAAGATGTAAGGCAGTAATTAAACATGAACAGCAGTTGGAGCTTTAATGTATTTTAATCCCCCCAGTCAAAGCTTTCCGTTCCTCGGCTAAAAACATAAATTTCACCTAAGAGTAGATAACGTTTCCAAGAAACTTCGTGAGCCGCGAATAAGATGCATCGTGGGCTGCCAGTTGGAAGCCCCTGACATAGACCATTCGACCGTTGAATGAGGGTTTAGTTTTATTATAATTTAATTGAAAAATATTTTATTAGTCTTCCTCAAATAAAGTTGAAATAATATAAGCTTACACTAAGTTTTAAGGGAATGTGAGAAAAAGACAGTTTTTCTGCAATTTTTATGGCAAAACTTATTTTGGCCAAAATAAATAAAATATCGCTCCAGTACAAATATAGAATTTAATTTTCTTCACATGGTGACCTCAAAATTTCTTGAATATCTGTGAAGGGTGTTCTGAAATTCGATGACAACTTTTTCTCTTCATTTAAAAAGTTTGTTAGATAATGCCTACATGCTCGTGGAAGATATTCAAGAAATTTTGAGGTCACCATGTGAAGAAAATTAAATTCTATATTTGTACTGGAGCGGTATTTTCTTTTGGCAAAAAAAAAAAAAAAAAAAAAAATTTTTGCCATAAACACATAAAAACCACTGGCCTTTTCTCGCGTCCCCTCCCATCCCACCATAATCGTGGAAGATATTTTAGAGATAAAACATAGTCTTAAACTTAGTAGCCCTGGTTGAACAGATCAACAACAACAAAATTAATAGATGTGATGCGACTAGTGATACAAGTTTACTAAAAAATGTATACATGCATTGAGGTTCACTAAGATTATTTGAAAAGATTGAACACATATCTCGGAAGTCTCTAACATTATAAATATAGTGAGATATCCGGAAACACTGCTAGAAGCCGATTTTGGTAGCAAGCGGCTTAATTTATTTGGCTTACATTTATTTTGTGCCGATTCTTTGTGCTCGCTTATTCATCCACTTTATTTAGATAAGATACAAAATGTGTATTAATCACATCTTGTGAATGTGTGGAGTGCCAGGCCTTCACCGTGGTTCGGATTCCACGGTAAACTGTAGGTCCTCCATTTCATCTCACAATCACCCTACCATTACACATTAACGTAAGTGCGTGTAACCTGAACGGGTAGTAAGACGCGGTGCTAATAATAATAATTTAGATTAGAATAAGGAAGTTGTATTAGAGATCATGTACCAGCATTTGCGTGAAGGAATAGAGGAAAGGTCCGACACGTTAATACAGTAGATTCTTGGTATGGTCGAAAAATGTATCATTGGTGAAATGTGGGTTTCCCCTTTCACTCTGATGAATGAACGGCCGTGGGGCTGGATGTTGTGTCTATTCTAGATTTAAGTTTGTTTGTTTATAAGTCGTGTGCGAATATGATTAGTCGGTTCAGAAAGTGCATTTTAAATACCTCAAATAAAATGTAGTGGATACTCCATTTAGGGACAAAACACCCCGAGTAAACCTCAACAAGAATCGAACCCTTTCTCCCCATCAATGGCAAACTAGAACAAACGAGGTTTACGCCTTAGCCCACCGATGCAGGTTTACAAGCATATATTTCACAAACATTAATTACAACTTCAACACACGCTGAGATAAAAATATTATTAAACAGATTTAGACCAAATTTGAAGAATTACTGCAGATTGTAGGCCTACACTCCAGATTTCAACCCTCAAAGGTTTTTATTTAGCACCGCGTCTTACTACCTATTCGGGCTATACGCATATGTACTAATTCTGCTAATGAGTTGGTGATGAGAAGGGTTTAATCTAGATCAAATGTACCCGCATTTTCTTGGATGGAGTGTGAAAAATCATTTGGAAACATTACACCCGACCAGAATTTGAGCCCTGATCTTCACGTAATCAGCAGTCTAGTCTATTTCGAGAGTGACGCCTTAGACCACGCGGCCATCCGAAGCAGATCTTTCGAAGTGTGATTGTACCATTGTTTTTCACGGTTTTCATTTCCAGGGTGTTCAAATATTTATGAAGGTAACCATAATATTATTATTGTCTTTGTGAATAAAGATAAAATGTGTAATATCAATTTTACTAGTTGTTTGTTTAGTTCCTTGAACACCTCGTTTTATTATAAATTCAGGTTCTACGCTTATATACTAATTACGCTAATGGTTTTAGATATGATAAAGGTTATATTTATAGGAAGTGTACCCATATTAGCGTGGAAGGAAAGTAGGAAACCATTTTAGAAAAACAATCCTCAGCAAACCCGACCGAGATTCGAATCTAGATCTCCCCGTCATCGGCAGTGTAGTCTACTGCGAAAGTAGCGCGCTAGACCACGTGGACACCTAAGTGGGTAGTAATTAATTAGTTTTGTAGCAGTTTTATATTCAGTCCCACGCACGGATACTTACGACTCGCACTTTCCATGTCTTAAGAGTCAATTTAAGGACAGAGATTGGGGATACATTTAAACGAACGCCACAAATACTCACCTGGATAGAGGATGGTAAACCATCCCTAATTCACCCATCCGGCTGGTACTCGCATCAATTATAACAATCAAAGTTTGGGTTTTGTTTAGAACGTCAGTCGAACTCTTTCTGGCACTGAGCCAACCCTCCCAGTGTGGAAACATTTGGTTGTTTTCTGCTCATTTAGTTTCTCACATTAAAGTACAATCATAGTAACTAACGACTTGTTTAACGAAGTCTGGATAGATATAAATGAATCTAATTGCCTAAAGTGAAAATAGCTCATTTGAATTATTGAGGGGAAATAAGCGGGCCGTGTGCCACAAAACAAACTCACTTTCACTTTAATTTGGAAAATACAAATGAATTAATGTCAAATGTATTAAATGAATAATTTTCATTTTTCATGTAGTTGAGATATTTAACGTGCAATTTGAGAACCAACTGATTATGTTAGCACATGACTTATAAACTAACTGACATCTATAAGAGAGACAAGATCCAGTCCCTAGTCGTTAGATCTTTAATGTGAAAGGAGGGTAAGCCCAAATTTCACCGATGATACATTTTTTTACCATGCCGGGAATCGAACTCATGTCTCTCAGCAAAAGACAGACACGCTACCGACTGAGCCAAGATGTCGAGCAAACATGATAAAATGATAGTTGAATTAGTCAATTAATTATTAGCACCACGTCTTACTACCCGTTCGGGTTATACGCACTTACGTTTATGTGTAATGGTAGAGTGATTGAGAGATGAAATGGAGGACTTACAGCTTAACGTGGGATCCGAACCACAGTGGAGGCCTGGAATTCCTCACATTCACAAGTTGTGATTAATACACGTCTTGCCAGAGGTGAAGGAAAGGTTTAGCAATCAGATAAATCTATTCCGGGACCGAGGATTGAACTCCGGACACCCAACACAGAAGTCTGACACCTTACCACCAGACCGCCAGCTCACCTTATGTGGAATTATTTATATGAATCATAAAAAAAATGTTACCTTAGCCATTAATGCATTGCTCAAAAAGTGTTTTTTTTTAGTTCTTCTGAAATTCACTGTTCTTTTATGGCACTAAGTTGGTCCCATTTGATCAGATTATTCCTCGAATTTTGATTGAAGTGAATAAAGTGGTTAAAAAATTTTGTTTGGTTTGAAATAGGCCCCTACTTCCTCGTGAAATCATGATTGACGGTAAATATAATACAAAGTTTAAATGAATTCAGATTTAAGCTAAATTAATCTTCTAGACATTGTTGGCTCAGTTAATGTGGGGCGCCAGGGAAAATAATCAAATACAATTTAACCAGCTTCGGTGGCTGCATGGTTTAAGGCATCACTCTCACCATATACTAGACTGCAGATGATGGGGAGATCAAGGTTTTAATTCCAACCGGTGTACTTAGGGTGGCTTTTCCTAAATTGGTGCATCTGCGTGTAACCCGAACGGGTAGTAAGATACGGTGCTAGAAAAATGGAGAAGTTTGAAATTTATATTTGTCTATTAGAACGCCCGTATGTTTGTCATATTTTCATAAGTGGCCCGTTATTTGAAAACTGGAAACTTAAGCTGCCACAGTAGCGGAAATTAAACTATTACAATTGTATTTATACCATGTCAATTAAAGAAAAATGTAGGGCTAAACTATACAGTAATACATATGGAAGTATTATTGGAAGATTTTTTTTATATTTATAGATGACGTTTTTAATTAATATATCAAACAGACCTAATACATATTTCTAGAACACCAAATTTTAGTGACTTCAAATCAATGTCGGTGGTCGAAAACGGGGTTCTTATAAAAATCAGGGTTTACTTCAGTACCTGCCCACGTGCCAAACATTTCCGTCAAATTGACCGGTTGGGGTGTAATGTAGGGCATAAGATGCACCCTGATGCCGTAGAACAACGCCCACACACTGTCCGCTAGGAGCCATACGAGTAGGGCACAGCCCAGCCCAGCCAGGGCCGCGAAAAACGTCACTGACCACTCACTGTCCACCATGTCGCGATTTAACACGCGACTCGACTCGCTAGTCCGGCTCTTATTAATCTACTAAAGCACTACGTCCAAGGTTCGCACGAGATAACATACTGCCATGGATGGCCTGTGCGTTTCGTCCTCTTGACACTTTCACTGACCCGCAGGAGAAAAGTGGTGACGTAGGTACTAAAGAAAGAAGATAATAAATAGTGGGAGGGCTATTAGCTACATAACTTAACCAGTTGTCACCAGGAGAATAACATTACTTCAAGTCAGTAGGGGTGAACGAAGCTTCAAATATTTTTTTTTGAAGTCGAAGTTTAAAATTCTAGCACCATCGAAAGTTTTCAGGGAAGGAAAAGACTTTGATATTTTATGAACAAACTATAATCGTCCGACAACACCTTAGCTCAGCCGGTAGCGTGCCTATTTATGGAGTTAAAGGTTCCGGGTTCGATTACCGGCATGGCCGAAAAGCTTATCATTAGTGAAATGTAAATTTCCCTTTTCACAGCGATAAGTTATCACCCACGGGGCTGGGTGTTGTCTGTTCAGAGTTTAAGGTAGTTTATAATTAGTGTGCAGTGTCGACTCGGTGCACGTTAAATACCTCTAATAAATAATTAACTAGATATTTCAGCATATAATTATTTTTAAAACGGCTACTAAACAGTATATTAACAACGGCTAAATACCCGCTTCGGTGGCCGCATGGACTAAAAGGCGTTACTCTCGCAATAGAATTGACTGCCTGTGACGGGGAGATCGGGGTTCGATCCAAGTTGGGTGTACTGAGGGTGTTTTTTCCAAAATGGACTACCCACTCTTTATCTCCCGCAAATGCAAGTACAATTCCTCTAAATTCAACCTTACTCATACCTAACCCATTAGCGTAATTAGTACATTCTAGGCGTATAGCCTGAACGAGTAGCCAGATGCGGTGATAGAAAAAAAAACAGGCTAGTAATCTTCCTACAGGATGTTAACTTATAATATGCAAAGGCGAGGGTGGAAAAAAGAAAAATACACATGGAAATAAGCCGGACAACACATTTAACATATTATGTAATGTCATTTAATGTCCCAACCGGCCCCATGGTGTAGTGAGTGGTTAGTACACCTGGCTACAAGCCTAAGGTTCCCGGGTTCGATTCCCGGCTGCTACCTTGGATAACTTGCCCCCAAGGGAAAGGTACCAGTCACCAGGGTTTGGTAAATTAAGCTTAAGTTAGGTTTAGATTCACCCCGGCTCCGCAACATCATAATAACCATCATCACATCATCTCATTGCAGGTACGACATTTAGACAACCTCCTAAATGTGTTCCCTGGGGAACATTCTGTGCCACCAGAGCGGCTAATAGTCTACACATAAGGCGATCAAACTTCGGCGTCAAGATCCCTCCCAGTCATGTGTGCCAGTCGATAAAAAAAAAGCTAATGCCCAAACATTATTTTTTGTTTTTATTGTGGATGGGTTAATCCTATATTTCTTGATTATGAATCTTAAAATTTTCTTTCAAATCTCGAATCCTCATATCTTTAAAAATGTACAATATTAGACAAAGTAAAAAAAATTAATATAAAAATTGTTGATGGTACCAACAAATTATTGGGGTTTGTCATGTGTATTACATCATAACAAAGAGAACCCTTTGCTAGTAAATTAATTATTTTAAAACAATTTTATACTTTATCATTATGTTGTTCTTTCAATAATAATAATAGTAATAATAATGACGGCTTTTCTGTGCTACATCACTCGTTACCCAGTTTGTGGAAAGATTAGTCAGTACTAATGTACCATTACCCAGGGTCCGCCTGAATGTACTAACTGTACATCCTTTCCTTGGAGGCTATTTCCATGTCCCGATGAGATGAGGGTGTGGAACCATTGGAAACATTTAAAACTAAGTTAAGGCTTAACTAAACAAATCTTGGTGACCATGGGAATTATTTTCCTTTTGAGGAAAATGTTCCGATATTAGTTGGATATTGAACCCGGGACCTCTATCTTAGCACCAAGGGGCTCTAACCACTATAAGAGGCCAGTCATTTATCCAACTAAACAGGTATATAATTATGATTCCTTTTACCAATTGATTAAGATTGTTATTTTAAATCAAGGTCTTCATAATTTTTGTATTCAAGAATCTTTTTTGAGATTTTTATGGATCTCAAATCTTTCCATTGGATTCAAAGGAGTCGAAGATTTGAGTGTCCTGTCGCTTTTTTATGTATTAAAAAGGTAAAAGTACGTATTTGTCGATATTTGTGTACCTGTCCAGACGTTATGGCCACCCTGTATAATGTGTGCATAAATATGGTTTAATTTTGGTTGGAAAAACAGTTTAGAAATATTTTTTTTACGGTCAACATTGATAATATTTTTATTATATTATTTGTGCTATTTTAAAGGTATTGATAATATCTTTAAAAAGTGATAGCTGCAGATAACATGACTTAATGTACAAATATATTAAAATTGTTTTAGTATCTTTATTAACTACCAGATACTGGTCTTCCTACCAAAATCAGTGTATATGCTACTGTGAATGTGCTGAATGGTGTGAGTTTGTACAGTCACCGACGATTTTACAATACCACGGGTTCAATTGGGGAATGTAAAAAAAAAATCCTTACTATTTCACATACTCGCTGAACACTTTACAAAATCACCGGTGGGTTTACAAAATTATCATCAACCACCAGTGAATGTTAATAGGTCACATCAAGACTAGGTTTGGTTAGGTTAGTTTAAACAAGCTTAGATTAGCTTATTTTAGGTTATCTTAGACAGGGTTAGTTTAGGTTAGTTTGGATTCATGTTCTATATTTTTATCCACATACACTAAATATTTTATAAAATCACCAGTAAATGTAGATAGTACAGTTCATGCTTCATACTTTCATCAAACTGCATTGGGAGATTTATAAAATAACTGGTAAATTTAGATAAATCCTATCATTTGTTAAATAAGCCATCGCTTTCAGCGATTCTACACATTCACTGGTTATTTTACAAAATAACAAATTCCGCGCATTCACATTAACATATACATTCAGTTGTAACGGTTCTGTAGCGACACCTCCCAACCCCTTTCAATGTACTTTGCAGCACAGTTGTTGTGTGCAAATGGATAGTTTGCCAACTGACCACAACTGGCACGAGACGGGTGGGGACTCGCAAGGCACTGACTCATTAAAGAGAATGCTCACTTGCACACAAGGTTAGACCAGGGTTAAGGATACAGACTGGCTACTGGTTCAATAAGAATTTGAAATAAAAAAAAGCTTGTTACTGGTACCGATGGTTAATACCAAAATGCAAATATATTACCAACATTTGTAAAGAAGACTAGTCAAATAAATAATCTATCAAAATGTTTATACAGCTTTATTTATATGCCAACATTTACTATACAAACAAAGATAGTCAATTGAGTCAAAGTGATGTGAGTTGGTTAAAAGTGGTTCACATTCTGGTTCATGAATGATTGAGAGCAGGATTTCTACTGGCCAATTTCATAAATAAACCAGATAGCCAGAGCTGTAGACGATTTAAAAAATTATTGAACCAGTGGCAAAACTGTCTATCTTAACTTCTGTCTAGCCTCGCTTGCAAGCGAGAGTCTCTCTAACAACCTGGTGCCTTGTGAGTCCCTTGCTATCACAAGTAGGCAGTGTCGCTGAATTGCAAATTTTAGTTAATGTTAACTCTTTACTAAATTCAATTGCTATTTTCAGCATTTTTACTCATATATTATGTCAAATAGAATCATTAAATATAGAGTTACATTCCATTATACAAACCTGGGATGGTGATTTTGTCATTAATATATTTTTTGAAAGTCACTCCCTGCAACTAGATTTCAAAAGTAGCAGTGACCAAGATATGTGTTGAAAGTGATAAGCTCAAAAAATTAAAAGTGAGCACTCTGGATTGTGTGAGTTGTGAGTTAAACTAGCCAAATTTGACCGTGACAAAGTATTGGTTGTCAATGTGTCATTAAAGCTACGGATAGTATTAGCACAAGCTGCAAGTAGCCGTTTCAAATAAAATATTGTTAATAAATCATCATAATGCTAATATTATTTTAATTCAATTTATTTTTTACAAACCACACAAGGGATTATATACAAACAATTAGACATTAAATGTACAAAAACATAGCTAAGTTTCATTTGGTATCTCTCATATTGAAAACATGCTAAAGAATAATTTTGGTAGGAAGAACAGTGGCTGGTAGTTATTAAAGTTATTAAAACAATTTTAATATATTTATAAATCAAGTCATGTTGTAGAGTCACTTTTGGTAGGTATTATTAATATCTGTAAAATAACACAAATAGAGTAAAATTTTACCACTGTTATTCGCAAATAAATATGTTCGACTTTTCTAAACTGTTCTTCCTACCAAAATCAGCCTATAGGTGGGGCTTTCTTCAAACAATCTTGTTATTCACCACTCTATAGATAAACAATCAAGAAACAAACATAAATTTTTATTTTATATAATATCAGCTCACCATAATAATAGTTTTACCTTATTCAGATTCAGCACATTCATAAATGGAATATATAGCCTTGTCTCATTTATTACATGCCCATCTGAAGATGTGTATGGGATATGTTTAAGAATGTGTGGCCTAATATAATTTTTGAGTTGTTCCCTTTGAGCAAGAGTTCAAAGTATATAAAATATAAAATTAATATTTAAGAATGAGGGCTGATTTCTATATACAATGAAGGATGTGGAATACAGAAAATTTTAACTCTTCAATAATATTTACCCAAGGGGAGACAGGGAATATTGTTAGCAAATTATGAACAGAAAACAATGAAAACTACCATTTGTAAAATTAATTATATTTTAATGAACTAATATGAATCCATCAAATGCCAGGCACTAATTAATGAGCCTTTAGTGTTATTTCCAGCAAAATAACTTAATGTTTGTAATTATGTATCTATATTGGATTGTGATTTTATTATGAACTAATGCTTGTTAGATTGTGGATTTATTATGAACAAATGCTTGTTTAAGAAGTTACATACACATCACCCACAAAAATTATAGTCAATCCTTTTGTTCTCACTTGCAAATATTTTATTTTGCTGAAGAATAGAAATATTTTTTTAATATGAAAACCATCATGTAGTCCAACAAACATATTTCATTATTAAAAATTTCAACCCAATGAATATATGAAATATTAAGGGCATATTAATGTGAAACTAATAAACCTTTGTAACCACTAATCTCAATTTGGTATTTAGATTGTGTTAGCTTTACTTTACATCCATTACTTTTTCCAGTCTGTGGCCTAGGTCCGTTTTTTTATTCAAGCCTTTTATTTTCTACTACCAGCTTGCTAGGCCTGTCGTAGCTTCATATGCAAATTGTGTTAGCTATAATGTTAATAGCATCTGGTTGGTTAACATTCCACTAGGAGTGTTGATTTGACTTTCTAAGCATCCATTTAAATGACCTTTAAAGTTTACCTTTAATAATGGAGTAAGTATGTTAGAACAGCTTAAGTTTTCTGCTTATCCACATGCCGCAATTAACTTTCTGCATTGTGTTATTTAACCTACATGGAAATTAGCCATTTATATATTCAATGTATGTGTATATTAACATGTACCCTTTGTTTAACCTGTAGGGTAACAAGTTTACCTTTTATATTCCAATATGGTATAGCTTATAGGATAGGGTCATAGTGCAATAGGTAAAAGTGAGACTGCTACCCTTCAGATTAAACTGAGTGTACATACACATGAACACTTCACTTACCCTGAATGGTAGCAAGCTTACCTTGATGAGTTTTACTGTGGTGCAGCTTGTAAGATAGGGCCATATGTTAATCGGTCAAGGTAAGACTGCCATTTTCAGAGTGTATGTGTGTGTGTGTGTGTATATATATATATATATATATATACACACACACACACACACACACACACACAAAATTCTAACAAGGTAAGTGCTAGGGTCCTTTGTGCCCATTTCCGTTGAGTAAAGCCCGTTGGTCTGAAGAAAAACTCTCTCTCTGCATCTCAACAGCATTTCCTGTCAGGTTTATGTCCATCATATCTTCCTCTTCATCATGTTGGTTGGCCAGTTGATATCCATCACTGGTGATGGCACAATATTTCTCCCCCAACTGAGAAGACAGCCACCAAAGAGTGGCAAATATCACAATACAAAGAGTATTAAGAAATAGAGCTGCACGCATGAGTACTTTTGGGTCATTCACCATTAAATGGCGAATCAGAGCAGGGCATGCTAGCTCGCCTAGAGACACACCCAATACTAATAAGGCTGCCACTTTGTTGGACACATGTAACAAACGTTCAATCCAAAGGAGACCAGTTGGAAACATTGAAGCTAAGCCAGCTCCTAACAAAATTGTACCCACCCAAAGAGCAGTTTCCACATGATCAGACCAAGCGTATAGTATAAGTGTTCCTAATGTACAGCAAACAAGGTTTAAGATCAACATCAAAGTTGGACTTAAGCCTGTAGCAAAGAAAATAGATGCAAATCTCATAACAGCAAAAGCAGCCCAGAAAGTTACAGAAATATTTGAACCAATACTTTGAGTTAGTTGAATGTCACTATTAACAGCATATGCCATAACTAGGTGTCCAAAAGTAACCTCCAGACCTGAAGATAGTAGTAAGATCATAGCCATGCCACCAATTAATGATAATCGCATTATTGAACTCATCATCTTTTTGGTCACATGACCTTCTTCCTGTTTGGACTTTGGATCTCTCGGGTTGTGGCACAGAAATCCCAAAAACAAAAGTGATATAGCAAATACAAATAAGCCCACAATAAGGTATGTGAATTGAATCTTACTAAAGCCATATTTTTCAATTCTATCAGATATTATTTCAAAGAGTGTATTAATGTTTTCTGTATCATTATCATAAGTTATTGGTTTGAAATGATGAACATGGCTAAGTGTAGAAGCTGGTGTATACCAAACCAGGGGCTTTGTTTTATTAGTAAAATATGCTTTTTTATCATTTTCATTATTAGTGTATGTTATTGAGTCAATTGTCTGAATCTTAGAAACAATATTTTCATTTGAGGCTAAAGTAATAGCTTGACTAACTGCATCATTGTTAGTGTAGTTTTGTGTATTTACTGAAAGTTGTAAATTAGAGTTGGATGGTTGCACTGGAAAATAATTTGAAAATGTATGATGGTTCAGTGGTACATTAGGAAAAGAAGAATTTTCTTTCAATTGAGAGAATGAGGAAAATTTAGGACTTGAAATTGGTTGAGAGTTTTTCATATCTTCTTTATCATTAAAAATGTCAACAATACTTTTCATACTTGATGATTCAATATTTGTTGCCTTCTTGGTTGTGATATCTTCAACAATAGGTTCAGATGTATTAGCTTTGTTTCCGATATTGGTTAAAAAAATACTACTTTTTGAATTATTTGAAGGATGAGTGACAAAATAGGTATCATTAGTACTAAGTGTACTTAAAATAAATGAAAATGAATAACTTTCATTTTTGTCACCAAATCTTGCTATTGGGGTAGTTTCTGTTCTACTCTTGTATGTATTATTGACAAGTTTATCAATATCTATATTGATATTACTATATGAACTGTTAGTAGAGGACTGTGGGGGAACAGACAATATACTTTTGGAACTTACACTGCTAGATGTTGAAGAAACTACCACCAAATCTTCAGGAGGCAAAATACCAACTTTCACATTCTCCCAGTTTTTACTACCTAGTTTACTACTGTCAGTTTTTGAAGGTTTGTGCCGCTTTGGAATCTTTTGAGTCGTAGATATTGTCACTAATGAAGAAAATGATTGGTGTACACCCTCAGACAAGAAACCAGAGGTCAGTTGGAAATTAGTGTTTGAGTCATTAAGAATGGACAATGTGGTAAAGTTGTCTATGAAATTTCCTTCCTCTAAAGTAATATCTGTGTTATTGCTGTAATTTTTAGAAAAATAATTTTCTCGCTTCAATCTTATTTTATGATTATCAAAATTATCTAAGTGTTCTAGTGACTGGACAGTCACTGGCGTATAATAAATAGCTCCCACAGTTGTGTTAATAGCAAAAGGCTCATAGAATGGAGGAGCCAATAGTGGCGCAACAAACATTCCAAGACCGAAGCTAAAATGTAGTCCTTGCATGAAAGGAGCACTATTTCTGCCCCACAGATCCAAACATAATACATTACATCCTGAAAGAAGAAAAAAATAATTGTGAATGTTAAGAAATAAAATTAGCTTAAATTCCTAGTATTGCAATAATTACTAAATAAATGTATGTAACCAACCTGTATCTAAGAAACCCATTGACATGCCAAGACCAACCATGCAGGCCTTCAGTAGCCAAAGAACTATGCACCAAGGTATTACTGTGATGAATACTGATGTGAGAAGTAAGCTGACAAATAATAAAAACAAACGATTGAAGCGGTCAAATAGAATCCCACCTGTAAAAAAAAGGTAAGTTTAAATATAAAATGATTTGATTATGTTACCAGATACAACACACTATATATAATGTATTAAGAAACTTTTTTTTGTAGCAATGAGTCTTACTACTTATTCAGGTTGTAAACGTAACTAACAAAATTAAAAAAACACATTGGTGATTACATGGTCTAATGTGTCATGCCTATATTTGACTGAATTGGTGGCGACACAAAGAGCGAGGTTTGAATCTTGGTTGAGTGTACCAGGGATGGCTTTTCATAAATGATTTCTCTCTCCCCTTCCCCACAAATGTGGATACATTTTCTCTCAATTTTAAATTCTAATTTCCTCATCCCTATTCTATTGGTATGAATATGTGAATAGCATGAACAGGTAGTACAAAAAAAAAGTTAAAATAATAGGCTACTTTGACCATAAAACAGCAAATTTCTTGTTGTAATAAGATGTTTTGTGTTGTCCGGACTTATCAAGTAGGGAACGTGAATAACAAAATAGAATAAATAAATTAAGGGTTTTCAGTTGCACAATGCATTGGTTTTAATTCTGACGTTCTCAAGGACAAAAAATTAAAGCTATGCCCTACTTTTTCTCAATTTCTCCAATCATAGACTCCTCCTAGTAATTAGTTATCTCTTTCAATGTAATTAGTCATGATGCTCAAAGATGCAAGGACTAAACAAAGGAATAAAGTAGATGTCTTGTAATCTCAAGTTTATGGGTTTGAGCCACTGAGTAAAGAGTATCTTAAACAGTAAAAAGTAATTTATATTAATAAATTACTTTTTATTATTGTTTATATATAAGTGTATCTAAAATGGTGTGTTTCATTGTGTTAAAAGTGATATTAAAATAATTTCAACGTATAACATTTTTAAATAAAATTAACTATTTTTAACTTTGTTCATTTACCAATAGAAATAGAAGATTCATAACTGCAAGGAATGATGTGAGCTACGCAAATATATGTGCAAGATCAAACAGGTAATTGTGCATAAAGTGGTGTATTCAGCAGAGGGGTTTAAAATATGTTATTTAGTTGTGTAACTCAAAAGTATTCCTAAGTAAAGATTTATATATTATATATGCATTAGATATAGAACAATATTATTTACTTTTAAATTTTTAGTAATGAAAAAAGGTAAAAATGTATTTAAAAGTTGCAAGTAAAGAGATCTGAACCCATGGCCAATCAAATACTAGTCTCCTACTCTATCCTACGGTATGCTTTATGACAGTTATCCATACTTACCAATATTGGTAATGTATTGGTTAATTATGCCTCTCATTGAATATTTTTCAACACTTATAAGCAGAGTCAAATTGGAACCAGAAACGATAAACAAAATTAAGTCATTTTTAAGGAACCAGATCCCGTAACAGGAACCCAAAGGGTAAATTGTTTAAGAGCTGGAACCAGAATATATATGTTTAAGGTTTAAGGCGTGTATATAAAAATTCCAAGGGGATTATAAAAGTATCAATGAGTTCTTAGCAATAACCACTAATGAGTTCAGAATGAGGAAATATTGTCACATTGTGTAGGGTTTTCTCATTTAATCTCTAGGCTATGAGCTTAGAAAGATTTATTTAGCTATGAGTTACAGAAAACATGCCTAAGAGGGGGGAGGGGGAGTGCTGAGAAATGAGAACCTAGCCAGTTGTACAACCATTACAAGCTAAAATTGAAGAAATTTATTTAAAATTATTAATAAAAGGTAAACGATTCAAGTGTTTTTTCAGCATTATGTCTTACTATCCATTCAGGTTTTATGCTTTTATATTAATCACGCTTGTGGGCTATGGATAAATAAGGTTGAATTTAGAGGAAGTGTCCCCATATTTGTGTGGAGAGTGGGAAACCATTTAAGAAAAACAACTCTTAGTACACCCAACCAGGATAGAACCACGATCTCCCCGTCATCAGTAGTCTAGTCTATTGTGAGAGTAGCGCTTTAAGCCATGTGGTCACCAAGGCAAGTCTATTAATATTGTTCTAATGAAGGAATAGTTTATGTAATGAACATATTTTAGTCAGAATGAAATTGCTTTTTGTATATATGAATTTGAAAATACCTAGATCAGTAATAAGTGGGGCTTATCATGTGACATCCCTGCTAGAGGCATGAAATATTATTAAGTGTACACTCTATTATTATTATTACTACTAGCACCGCGTCTTACTACCCGTTCGGGTTATATGCACTTGCGCTAATGTGTAATGGTAGAGTGATTGTGAGATGAAATGGAGGACCTACAGTTTAACGTGAGATCCAAACCAAGGTGGAGGTCTGGCATTCCCCACATTCACAAGTTGTGATTAATACACGTCTTGTCAGAGGTGAAGGAAGGGTTTGGCAATCAGATAAATCTGTGCTGGGACCAAGGATTGAACCCCAGACCCCCAGCATAGAAGTCTTGACACCTTACTTCTAAGTGTACACTGTACAGTCCAGGTTAAATAGTAAGGTCCTTTTAGAAAATATATATACATTTTTTGGGAAGTTAAATTGATATCATTTTACTATTCTATCAACATTATTTTAAAAGTATTCATTATATCTACTATCTACTATACAATCGTTTGTATGAAATGAGACAAGAAATTAAGAGTTTTCCTCTCTGACAGCAGGTGTGAGTTTAGTGGCAAATTTACAAATGAGCAGTGGCTGTGCAGGCTAGGTTTCATGGCTGACTTATTTCAGCGACTGAATGATTTGAATGAAGTTCTGCAGGGTAAGCACACAACACCCTTCATGGTTCATGACAAAATAAAAACTTAAAAAATAAACTTCAATTTGCAACAAAAGAAGTTGTGAAGGAACAATTGTGATTCTTTCAGTCTTTAGAAAATTTTATATAAGAAAATGAACTTGAGCTTCATGCTTTTGTTGTCAATGACATAAGAGCTTGTCTGGGTTTGATTGAAGACTTTGGCAAATATTTTCCTGAGAATTTAGGGAGAGCATTCTGGATGTGAAACCCTTTTTTCTACAGTGGAAGACTCCAGTCTACCAAACTTCTTTTCAACTAAATAAATTATTGAACTGTTCTGTGATGATACTCTCAAAAACAGTCTCAAGAAAACTTCTTTCGCAGACTTTTAGTTGCAAAGGCTGAATGAGTTTATTCATATCGCTGACCATGCAATCAAGTTTATGATGCCTTTCTCAACATATTTCTGTGAGTGGTTTTTCATACATGGTGCACCTAGATATAAGTACCGCAATAAGAGAAATTTAGAGCCGGACCTCCATTTGAAAAATTCAACCAGACAACCAGACATCAAAAAGTTGTGCCAAGTCATGCAGACACACCCCTCTCAATGAAAAACTTTGGGATTCATAATATATCTGCTCCATAATTACGATTAAATATTGTGATTTATTCTTGAACGAATTTGGAAAGAATATGAAAAAAACTTTTTTACAGACTTTTAACATTAAAGTTATGTTTTTTTTAAAACTTATCATTACGATGCTCAATAAGAGATAATGTTAAGACTATGACAGTAGACTTCTCTCTAAATCGCTTTGTCACATTTGAAATATTTTGATTACAGATATTTTTTCCCAATAGATTAAATAGATCAATAATATACCATGTGCTCATAATTTTTTTAAACCTGTAATTTGGAATTTTTTTAAATCTTGGGGGTACATTAACTTTTAGCCATGGCCAAGGGGTACAATCTAAAGAAAGTTTGAGAGCCGCTGCTTTAAACGATGTCGCATTACTTTTTTTTAAAGTAACATATCTTTGAGCTATATATGTTTCCAAGAACTACCTAAATATGATGGTTATAAACTTGTGTTGGACTATAAAATAATGCTTCAAGTTATTTAATGTGTGCCGCACAGGAACAGTTCCAACAAAGATAAAATGTTGTTTTATTTTAGAATTTCTGAGGAAGTGTGTAAATTAAATAATTTCTCTCAAGAGAAACCTTTGCGTAGGTTATAATGAAGCACCAGTTTATCACATTTAGTTAAAACCCTTAGAAATGTACATTTTTACCTTTTGTTTTCAATAGAACAATAAATATTATTAGATGAAATAAGAAAAAGTAAACTATATTTACCAATAATGGAGCCAACTGCATAGCCTGAAGATCTTGCTACATAAATATTTGTCATCAAGGACACATCTACTTGAAGCTCTGATATTGGTAGTAAAAATGTTGGGCCTGGGATGGCAATGCAAAGACCCTGTAAAAATAAATTTTATAAAATATAAAAGCATCCCAGACATAAGAGCACAACCATTTCAAAGAACACACAGTTGAGGGATGATTATTGTGCTTAACATTTGGTGCATTAAAATATATTAGGTTAATGTTATGGCCGTGAATGCCAAGATATTGGCCTTTAGCACTATCTGACCCCTTCAAAAGTATCAACGTGGTGTATGTATAATTTTTGTTCATAAACTTAAGGATTTATCAAAATGATTAAGATTGGCTTAACTCTAGTAAGAAATTCTAATGTGATTATGACAGGCATGTCGGGTGCATTAAAAAAAAGTCAAAACTTAATTAAATTGAAATTAACTATTTAGTTCTTAAGGAAAAAAAACCTATTTTGTTGAGGGTGTTTAAAAATTTAATTTTCAAAATTTTTATACAAATCACATTTTTATTCATTTATATTCTATATTCTTACCAAACCAAAAAAAACACCACAGATTCCCAGAGTTTTAGCAAATAAAACACATTTTCCACTGGAGACTCTCCGAATTGCGGTATTCAACTTTGGAGTAGTATTAAGAAGTCTAGCCTGGTCAAACACAATTTCTTCAAATGGATCTTCCTCCTCTTTGTAGGATGCCATTTCTGCACCCAATTTTTAAAATAATAATAAAACTTATAGATCATCGATCTGAAACATATTAAAATTTTACAATATTTAGAAGAATGCATGGCCAATAAAATGTATGATAAAAATAAATATTTAAAACATCTCACTAATTTGTGCTTAGTTAGACTAAACTGGTCCAGAGAAAATGCACGTGACTAGGGTGTAATTAATGTTGGTAGATTAGAATGGTATGTATAAATATGGCAAAAAATATAAGTGTGTTTAATGCCTTTGCTTTAATCTTAAGAAAAAATATAAAATTTACTAAGTAGAAATCACTTTATGACTATTTAGCTCTTAAATTATAGTGGGCCTACTGTATTTTATGCTGCTCACAAAATAAAATTATGAAAGAAAATTTGTGGAATATATTTTCAGAATGTGTGTAAGGCAGTAACAAATGAAGGGTACAGGGGAAAAGGGGGGAAATCACACTATACATATTTCCCAGACATCTTTTATATCTCAAATCACATAAGGAACCTAGATATACCTATTTTATAAATTAATTTAAATATGAGAGAAAGAGAGCTCTTTTAACCCTAATCTTAAGTGTATTATAAAGGTATCACGATTGTCTAACAGATGTAAGCACTAACTAAATTTAAGTTAAAATTTGACTTTTTCCCTTTACCCTTCAAATGTAATAAATCAAGTTAATACTTGGATACTAGGCACATATGTTAAAACAATTTTGGACTTCCATTGAAAAGTAAGTAGTAAACATTAATCTATTTATTATTAAGAGAATATGTAAATGAATCTGTAATTTCAAAAATACTATATTTCCACAAATGTAAATTTTACAGGAGACAAAAAATATGTTAGTAAAGGCTATTAATAGTCATAGGAAATCAGGATTTTAGAAAGAAATGCTCACAGATATAGGCTAATATACAGAAGCTTTGTGGAAATTTGTTCATGGAATATGCACCCGCCTTCCTTGGTATTATTATTATTATTATTATTATTATTAGCACCGCGTCTTACTACCCGTTCGGGTTATACGCACTTACGCTAATGTGTAATGGTAGGGTGATTGCGATATGAAATGAAGGACCTACAGTTTAACATGGAATCCGAACCACGGTGGAGGCCTGGCATTCCCCACATTCACAAGATGTCTTGTCAGAGGTGAAGGAAGGGTTTGGTAATCAGATAAATCTGTGCCGGGACCGAGGATTGAACCCCGG
>CABFVX010003354.1:48066-67466 GCA_902151425.1 Timema shepardi
CCCCCCCCCCCCTAAAGTTTTCAACTCTCCCATCACACAAATGTGGGTGCACTGCCTCTAAATTCAACCTTCCTCACTCATAACACATTATAATAATTAATACCTAGGCGTTTAACCCAAACAGGCTGTAGGACACTAAAAAAAAAATTGGTATAAGAACAATATAAACAAATATATTCCATATTATTTGCTACTCACATCTATAGGCACATGGAATAAATATCAAGCCATAATAATGTGTTTTTTTCCCTGACTTGGAAGTCTAGGCTAGAGTTATGGCTGGGTGTAGTGAAATAGGTTATTCCTAAATGGATTCCTTCTTTCCCTTTCATTTCTAAAATCTTCATTCCTACCCCTCTAGCATAATTAAAATGCAGGTAGGCAGAAAGGGTAGTAAGATGCTGTAGAAAAAATTATATTTGCAATGAAACATTTTAATATATTATTTTGTAGCATAGTAATGTGTTCATGAGAACATGGAAGATTACCCTAACAAAAATGCCCTATATTACTCAAGATAAATGTGTTTTTAAATAATATTTTTATTTTCAATACCATATCTGTAACAATCAATATACAGATATTGGAAACAGCATCTTAACTATTGTTTAGTGTTGACAAGTCATTTCCTGTGGAAAACTTTAAAACAAAAAAAAACAGAAAAAAAAAAGAAAATAATTTTAAACTAAATGCTCACTTCGGTGATGTGCATCGATATTAAAAATGAACTAACTAAAAAACTATGAGGATGATCCAAGTGAAAATAATTGAATAGAATAATTTTGAAATGTTTTTATTGCTATAAATCACTTAATAAATATTGACATTGATAGCTAAGAAACGTTTTAAAATCATATTATATCTATTACATACCTTAAAAATGTTTTATAAATTCATTACTTGATTAAAATATCTTTACATCTTTCATATTATTTAACGTTTCCCTTTAAATATATATACCGATATCTACTCGTTTAAGAGATGACAAACTTTATGTTGGGAGGTGAAATAGAAAAAAAAGAGCCTGTAAGACAAAAAACAACACCTTTTACATAAATACCAATAATTTAGATTAAATTGAAAATCAATTATAGTTGGTAAATGAAATTTTAAAAAATATTATAAAACTATATATCCATTAATACATACAGTTTATCCACAATTGTAGAGTAAGCTATTATATCATGGAGTAAATCTATGTATAACGGATAGCTGTAATGACCATTTTGCGAGTGTAGTGAGCATACCCACCTCTGAAACTAGAGTGTGGAAAGAGGGGGTGGGGGCACACAGGTACAAATAGCCAGGTAGTAAAGCAGTCTTCTTGTGAGTGCGTTTAGGACTGGTCATGTTGAGCTAGAGTCGTGGACATGGTAACCAAGTAGGAGACGCGGCAGTAGGCCTAAAGTCAGTTGGCCTGAAAGTCATTTGGCCTAAAAGTCATTTGACCTAAAAGTCAGTTGGCCTAAAGTCATTTGGCCTAAAGTCAGATGGCCTAAAGTCATTTGGCCTAAAAGTCAGATGGCCTAAAGTCATTTGGCCTAAAGTCATTTGGCCTAAAAGTCATTTGGCCTAAAGTCATTTGGCCTAAAAGTCATTTGGCCTAAAGTCATTTAGCCTAAAGTCATTTAGCCTAAAATATAATGTTAAAACCTTAAGGTATCTCCGTAAAATAAGCACTGTTAGTTTTTTCATCTGATTATAGATAGCACAAGTGATGGTAGATAATGTTAAGATATTTCTAAAAACATAAGACTTTATTTAAACACAGACTTACTCTATTTACTTACTCTATGGCATTAAAAACTCGAAAGCTCATTGCTGCACTCACAAAAGTACGCCACCTATCCCTATCTTGAGATGGTTCTATCCGATCTATCTAATTACATCCTATGTTCATCAGGTCTATCCAAATGTTATCCTCCAACTTTGTCAGGGTCTTCCTAGTGAGTGGTGTTTTCCTAATGGGTTTGCCATTCAATACCTTGAACGCGATTCTAAATACTACCATTCGCGCTGCATGACTTGCCCACCATAACCTGCAAGATTTTATTACCCTATCAATGTCTGGTGATGAGTACAGGGTGTGCAGCTCATCATTATGCAGCCTCTTCCACTCCTTACTATCTTCATTTATTTTTGGATCAAATATCTTCCTAATCACCGTGTTTTCGAAAACCCTAAATTAATTTTTGACATGTAAGAAAAGAGACCACTTTTCACACTCATAGAAAACAACCGGTAAAATTATGGTTTTGTATATTCAAAGTTTTACATTTCTTGACAGCAGGTGAGACAACCTATATTTATGTGAGCAAGATATGTGAGTATCCATGGATGTTTTATAAGCCCTAAAAGGGTCTGCGAGCAAAAACATTTAGGAATTACTGCACTAAAGCTATGTTAACTCACATACATGCAAAGAAAAAAATTGAGCTATCCTAAAGTTTAATTAATAATGACAAGTGAAACAAGTTTCGCATACCAACACCAATGTCATAATTCAGTTAGTTAGCCGTGTCTATATTCTATTCTATACTAGTTATAAAACAAAGTGTCGGTCAGTAGTTATAAACTCTGTGTGTATGTCGTTCTGTTATCTAAGATCTTTGGAATAGCTTAATTTATTTCGATGGAGATTTTTTACGTGTAGGATATCTATAAGGGTAGGTTTTTCCATATAATCGATATGTTGTCTTATCAGTGAGCTAAGCAGTGTCTACCAGTGTCTAAAAACCGACTGTAGATGTCGATTTTTGCATCTTAAATTTGTATCAATTCAAATATATTAAATTTTAATGCATACATCTTTTTAAGAACCCTTGGCAACAATGTGTTTCGAAAGAACAAGAAATGAATTGTAATAATATTTATAACCGCGTCTTTCTACCCGTTCGGGTTATACGGTTTTAAGTACTAATTACTCTAATGGATTCGGAATTGGGAAGGTTGAATTAGAAGAAGTGAACCCGCAATTGCGTGGAGTGAGAGTGGAAAACTATTTAGGGAAAAAAAACAAAAAAAAACAGTTCACCCGACCGAGATTCGAACCACGATCTCCCCATCCTCAGCAGTCAATCGCAACACGACAAGCACGTTAAATGAATTGTAAATCTCCTTGGCAACGAGTATTTTGGAATATAAACAAACATGAATAATTTCTTACATATAATTTGATAAGCCTATTTACAGTAATAGAAATTCTGAGAAAACTACTGAACAGATTTAGATAAACGAACACTCAATTTAAAGGTTAGGTAAGGACTATAGTTGAGTACAGGATGCTGAGAGAGGAAGATGTGCTGCTTGCAGATGCGGCAAATGTTGTAATTATTAGTGTGCGTCCAGCCAGACATCAATTTTAGGCTCGTCTTTTTCTCCAGAGTCGCCACAGGTATACTGGACCAGATATATTGCGGGATCTAAAATGTGATAGCTATGGACTTTCTAAAGATGAAATAAGATTATCAGGTGGTTAAGACCATATTCACAAAGCGCGAACGAAGACAATCTCCTCAGGTGGAGACTCCAAACAAACTAAATGCTGTTTACTATGTTACCCAAAATGTTGCCCAGGTGTAGATGCACCTCAACAATGCTGCCAATATGCTATCGACATTTATTTGATATTTACCACTCACTAACGAGAAACCGTCAACATGTCGCCAATATTTAGAACTGATTTTCACGTTTTTGTTAAGGATTGTGCTATCATCACTTGTTTCCAACAATGTTGCTGCGGAGTGGACGCAGCTTACTTAGCTTATGTGGAACGGTGCAAAAAATAGACAAATTACGGCAAATGATTATATGCTAAGCAATCCCATGATAGTAGGTTAGAAAGATCATATTCTTTATTTTAATACTAAGCGCTGATTATTAATTGGCTGTTATAATAGCTCAGAGCCATCTTAGGTGGAAGACCAAGGCGGCCCTTGCTTCTCTTTAGAAGAAACCACGTAGAAGAGTCAAAACTAAACATTAACTTAAAAATATTCACTAACTATCAAATAGTTGAAAAGAAAGTATTTTTTAAGTTTAGAGAAAGCTACGTCCGTACTTATTGGCAAGTCATAGAAAGCAGGGTGGATTGAGAGATAAGGCCGCTGCCTCACAGCTATAGATAAGAAGTAAACATTTTTACTTGTATTAATCTTTTATTGTCTAGATCTTACTTATAGTTTACAGGTCCACCCAGTGGATTAAGGGTTTATGGAAATGGAATTTCGAGGGCCCCCTTCACACACAAAAACTAACATAATTTAGTGTTGAAATATTATGTTCGTAAATCTAATGTAATTGTGTGCATGAAAAAAATATAAAACCTTCCTTCAATAACTTCCTCCTCAGTTTTATTTTCGTCCTTATCAAGCATCATTTTTGTCCAAGCGTTAATTTAAAATCTGAAATATCTTTTGAACATTTAAAAGTATGGTGTTCACTTTTACGGAAAGCCATAAACACCGACAAGAAATTTGTGCGATGTAAAAATATCAAAATATTAGTATTTATCAATAAACTCCATCAAACTACCCGGGACCCGCCTCGGTGGCGTAGTTGGCTAACGTGCTTGTCGTGTTGAGCTCGACTGCTGAGGACGGGGAGATCGATTCATAGAATCAACACTCTCTACTTCGCCCAGGAACAGGGATGGCCGACCGCCCTAGCAGCTAGCAGAGGAGTTGCGGGGGACCTGGCCATCTTCAACTTCCGCCACCACAGATCCAATACTACAAGGAGCAGCCCGGCTACCAGCAGTCACTCAGGGGACGCAGGAAATAAATAAGAAATGGGCACACAGACATCTGAGAATACTGGTGCCATATATGTTATTGTAAACCATGTATTACCTTTTGTTTAATGAAGTTAGCCTAGATTGGTCCCTATTGTCATGGGTGGCTGTCTTCCCAGACTATCCCCTTTGTTTTATGTGTTTAAATATGTACTTTAAATCAATCTTAAATGCACGTGGATTGTTAATGCGGAAAACTCGTTTTCGTGAAATAGAAATATTTGTGTGGTTTGGGACCTCGATAAGTGAGACCCTGCGTAAAACTGCCATTTTGCCCCCCAATAGTCAGTGCTTAACACAGCCATACTCTCTCAGTGGCCAAATCCGCCATTTAGAGAAAAATGTATGCGTTGTATTCTGGACTTAATAATAATAATAGTAATAATAATATCACTATTATTATTATTATTATTATTATTATTATTATTATTATTATTATTATTATTATTATTATTATAACCAGAGAGGTTAATATGCTTAATAGGCTTACTCAAAATGGGTGGGGTACAAAACTTTTTGTTTGTGTTACTAAACGGTACAAAACTATTATGAAACATTGGCATTGACAAAAGCTCAAAATTCTAAAGTGTTACTCCTGCAGTAGCTTAGATTGAGTACTTTGATATGCTAACTACTCAAAATGGGGGATTGGGGGTAGGGTACAAAACTTTTTGTTTTTGGCACAAAATGGTACAAAACTGTGTGACCGTAAAAATTCAAAATTTGAAAGTGGACTTCCCCGCCATGCACCCTACTCCTCCCTCTCCAACAGCCTTTCTAAGTCATTGTTGAACAGAGCTGTCCGATGCTCCCCAAGACCGGACGGTAAGTCGAGTTACCCACATCGTAAGAAAATTGGGGTATATACCAGTTTGCTAGTAATGGGAAGGTTGGGCTTCGAATACCGGATGGGTGGGGGGGCGACAAAAGTGTTTTAAGAGTTTTCCACTCTACCTCTATGTGCTATTGAAAGAAGCTTATTGTTAGTCATCATAACCTCTTTTTGTATCATAACAATACAGCGATAGCAACAAAGAATGAATTTATGGGCGAGGTTTTCATGTCGCCAATGTTAGATTACTCAACCATACTGGATTGACGAAAGAATTAAAAATAATAAACATTACAAAGCAAATTTAAGTGCTTTTACAATTGTAAACAGATACAAATGGTAGTTAGTATGTTTATTATGAATAAGTTATTTTTGTTGCACTTTATTAAGTATATTCTCTTTCTACCATATATGGGGAGGGTGATTGGGGTGCTTTAGTTTTAATCACTACGGTACTTAAAAAGTAAAAACCATAAATTGAAACCTTAGTTATTCACACTCTTCTACTGGTTGACTGGAGTGCGTGTTATTGTGAAAATATACTAGCGCTCTCTAGCTTCTTACCTGATCACAGGAACTAAAGTGCAGTGAGACCTGTATTATTTAGAGCAGTGGTTCTCAAACATTTTACTCTGTGACATTCTTTCCATCCAAGTGAGGAAGTTGTGCCACGACCCCTCTACCCTACACTCCCCTTCCAGTGTTGTATGATTTGAATACAAACATTTTGTTGGTTTAGTGTACTTTAGTGTATACCTATGCATATTTTTACATTTTGTTAGGAAATTAGCCTAGTAAAAATTAAAAATGATGGGAATTAAAACATTTTTATATAAATAAATTTTACATCTTGCAACTATCGTGCTCATCCTTGGAGGTTGCTCAGCACACTTTTATAACCAATGCTTTAGACCTTGGTAAATAGTTACACCAAAGAAGACTCATGTATTTAGAAACGATAGTATATACTATTTAACTAAATAGGACACATGCTGCCCTCTATTAACATCACAATACATCATAGCGAATGTTTCCAAACAAAACTTAGACATAGAACTTTTATTTAAAGTCATTTGGCCTAAAATGTATTTCGAATACAAAAATTGATTTAGTTAGGTTCAATAAAAGTAATTTGGCCTAAAGTCAGTTAGGCCAAATGATGGGTACTCAACCAAGTATTGTACGTGTATATATTGATGTATAATAGTTGTACCAATGTGTGTACTCTTAAGTGTAAATATATATATATAATTTGTAAATAGTAAAACACGCTACATATGGTATCGTAAAATTATAGTTAATTATTTACAATACTTTGAAGAAAAACAAACCAATTTTGAGATTAAAAGAGAATCTACACAAAAAGTCATATACTGGTACAGTATCATTTAGTTTAACAAGAAAACTCAAAAATAATGTAGAATTTTAATTGGGACCATTAAAATAAAATGTTATAAAGTCCGTTCACCATAGGAGTTGTTTTCTGAAAGGCCTTTTCCCTACCAGAAATCTATTATATAGTAGGATATTGGTAAGAAAAAAGACCTTTCAGAGGTCAATTCCTACCGTGAATGGAGTATAGTTGGCACATTATTATAAAAGTGTTTTTTTATTTAACTTTCAATAAATAAGTTGACTATATTTTAGAGTTTAGCTTTTACTAGCTATAGGGGCTCTCAATCTTTCTGCATTCAAGCCTCATCTGAATATTAAGTGTTGTTAAGCCTCACTAGCACAATACATTTAAAACCGGGTTCACAAACCCACGGGTCGCATTCAGCCTGAGACACATTTATATGTAAAAAAAAAACACACACACACACAAAATGCTTCCAGTCGATTTCTTGTTGTTTCAAATCAAGAGCTCAGTTATGTTTAGTGTTACAATCCTTCCTTTGTTAGAGGGCTGTATTTTTTTATTTATTTTTTGCTGGATGAAAGAAAGTTATAATAACGGTTCACTTAATTAATTGCTGCTTAAAGACATTTATAAGGTAATAGAAAATTTTAGTACTGTATGAAATGGTTCTAAGTGTAGTTTGTTATTCAAAATTATAATCAAACTAAAACTTAAGCGCCAAATAGATCCATATAAGTGGGCATGGAGAAAAAAAAACTTCTGGCTTGTCTAGCCGATTTTTCAGTGACGGTGAGGCTGAGGTTTGATCATTATTAACACCACGTCTTACTACCCGTTCGGATTGTACACACTTATGTTAATATGTAATGGTAGGGTGATTGTGAAATGAAATGGAGCATCTACAGTTTAACGTAAGATCCAAACCACGGCGGAGGCCTAGCATTCCATACATTCACAAGTTGTGATTAATACACATCTTGTAACAGGTGAAGGAAGGGTTTGGCAATCAGATAAATCTGTGCTGGGACCGAGGATTTAACCCTAGACCTTCAGCACAGAAGTCTGACACCTTACCCCTAGACCGCCAGGTCACGTACTAGGGGTTTGAATCCTGGCCGATGTCCTGAGGGCAATTTTCCTAAATAGTTTCCCACGCTTCTTCCATAAAAATGTGTGTACATTTACTAGCAATTCTACCTTCCTCATCCCTTACCAGGGTTGAAAAATCCCGGGTTATTTAAAAAAAACTTTGTTGGGTTATAATGGGTTTTATTGTTGTTGGGTTTTTTTTTTGGGGGGGGGGATTATTGGTGTTTTGTGGTTTGATTAAAGATATTATGTATGTTATGTTATCTGACTAAACCAATTATTCAAATATATTATTTATTCAGTATCCTGAGAAACATATTTTAACTTTAATATGGAAAGGAGTAATAAGAGATATAATAAAGTAAAACAATGCAACAATCTAATTCTTGGAAACAATACTGTATAAGCTAGCAAGTTGGAAAAACACATGCATCAAATTACTGGCGAGCCAACTGCAGAATTGATTTGTTGCTTTCTTTAGTTAAAGATAAAAGGTAAGAACTTTTGTTATCTCATTTGCTTTTTTGACAAAGTATTATTTCTAGGGCCTAGAATTAATACAGTGTAGGTAGCTTAAAATGATATAATCCCAACTGAGTTGCGAGTTGAACATATTATAATCCATTCACGGTAGGAATTACTCTCTGAAAGGTCTTTTTCCCTACCAATATCCTACTATATAATAAATTTCTGGTAGGGAAAAAGACCTTTCAGAAATCAATTCCTACGCTGAACAAACTTTAGTTTGTTCAACCAACTATAACATATTTTATAGCCTATAGTCTATTGTATGAAATCTGTAATTTCAAAAATTGTGTTTAACATTAAATACAAATCATTGTATTATTATCATTGGGTCTGAACCAAAAGGTTTTCAAAGAATGACTAACCATTTTAAATAATTAAGACGATTAATTTGTATCCAATATATATGTGTGTTTTGAGGTTTTTTTAAAGTGTTTTTTTTGTTGTTCTTTTGGGCTGGGTAAAATTATAACAACCCTGTTCCTTACCCACTAGCATGATTAAAACTTTTAGTCCGGTACTACAAAATAGGTTAAGCAAATAAATTTCTAAAGGCTATGCCCTACAACATAATCCGAGTCTAAGAATCTGGCTTTTTGACTAATATAAGTTTAAGATCACCGATTTAAAAGATGCTTTTACAATTAAATTTTAAAAAAAAGCATGTAGTAGTTGTATTGACTACTATATTTTCTGATACAAATTTTGTAAAAGTTGTTGAATAACAAATATAGGATAATAAAAGTTATATAAGGTAGGTACCCATAATATGTTAATTTTATAAAACTATTATTTTGTATTCAACAACTATGGTAAAAGTTTTATAAGGCACCCATTAAAAATAAATTTTATAAAACTATTGTTTTGTATTCAACAACTATGATAAACATTTTATAAAGCACCCATAAAATATTAATTTTATAAAACTATTGTTTTGTTTTTATGACATGAATACTAGTTCTGGATAAGATTAAACCGTGCAAAATATATTTTAAAAATATACAAAAGTAGCTGTTTGTAAGGATGAGTTTGTTTCCTAGGACAAAGCTGACTTGGTTTAGATCAGGTTCTATTTTTGTAAAATAGGGGTTAAGGGTGTTTGAAACTGCCAATTGAATTCTGTTGTTTTTATTGTCGTCATTGCCAAGAAATCATTTTTACAAAGAAATGTAGATGCAAACAACATAGTCGTTTTATCATTCCATTTGTCATAGTAGAACATTCATTTTATTAAATTGACCAGAACTTCAATAGGGCATAGGAACTGACCAATTTCATAGGAGATATAACCATGCCTTTTTTTTATCCTATTATATGTTGACAGTCATAGTTACAATTTAGAGTAATAGCACTATTCCACACATTAATAACATTACTAGACAATACACTACGAAACACACTGATGTGATTTGTGTTGCCAGCCCAACATGTTTTATATAAACTTCCTTGGTACTTATAAGACCACTCCTTTATTGATATCTTGTAGGTTTTACAATGCACCATCCACTTATAGTTACTACACATTTAGTATTACCACTTTTATAATATGTGTTATCACAGCTGTGTTATCCATAACAGGTTCATAATGGAATAACATAATTCAAAGCGTCACTAAAGCCATCTGCTATATTTTGTGATTCACCCCGGCAGTCAGTGTGAAACTCCTGAGTTAGTGGAGTCTGATGTTTAGACTGCCTCAGATGTTTTGTGTTTCTACCCAGTACATTACCTCATGTTTAGACAAAATCAAGGCTAGCTCCCATATTTTAGACCATTCCGGCATCAGTAGTCAAATTTACTGGATTGCCAATAATGTGGAGATTGAGGTTAGAATACTGGTCATTTGTATTTAAATTTTATACAGCTAAATTCTTTTTCACTATCCCTCCATTCAAATGCATCTATATTTCCTATAATTCCACCTTCCTCATTCCTACATATATGTGCGTACAGCTTGAACGGGTAGTAAGAAGGTAAAGAAACAAATTACTAATTCAAGTGACTGAAATTATTATTAGTAATGCATCCATTTCAACATTTATCAACCAGTTGGTCCTCTTGTGTTGACCAGTCGTCTGTCCATTATGTTGTCCTCCTATGCAGGAGTTTGTCGACCAGTTGGTAAGTTGTATTGGCCGCTTGAAAAATTGAAAACAAATATCTGGAAAGCAAAGTGCCTTTCTAATATTTGTTTTCAATTTGTCGACCAGTTGTCTAGCACATGATCCTACTCATATTGGCCACTTGTTCCACATTGCTCCTGAGTGTCGATCATTTTTTTATCAGTTTGTCCTCACATGTCAACCAGTTTAACTGAACCTGTCACATTCCTGGACATTTTCTCTAAATTATATCTTCATTAGCCCTACCTCATTAATTAGATGGATATCCCAGATGTGTGAAAAGATATGCAGTATAGAAAAACACACTATATCATTACATTTTGACAGAGTATTTATGTTTTGTTGAAAGAAAGAATAAAAAATATTTAGAGCTTTTGGAACCACACAGAAATTTACAATTTTACCTAAAACCTGCTGATACAAGGACAAACTGAAAACAAAATAAGACTTTTAGAAATTTGCACTAGATTAAAAAATCCACAAAAGAATAAGCGATAAGACTCATGTCTATTTTTGAGAAAATTTTTCTCAAGAGCCTTTACTAAGTTTGTAAATGATGGATTATAGCAAAGCTATTATATTTGTTAATTCCAGTTATAGCCACATATAAATATGGTATTCACTAAATTGAAAAATGATACCTGGACATTAGTTTCCCCGAAATGCCTACACTTCTTATTAAACAACAATATCTGACAGAAATACTGTGAGAAACAACACATTGGTCAGAGTTCAAGAAGTTAACGTCCATGATGGATACACAAAAATCCAAAAAATTTGTTTCTAAAGCTTAGGTACAGTATAAGCTCTCAAACACAAAATGTGTCAACAGTAAAATAATTGTATCTACAAACTATATTCTGAAAAAGAATTGTAATATTATAAATGTGACAAATCCAGTGGCCTGTTTGATGAGTCGCTCCAGAGCCTTTCACAGGCTGCATGCGCTCTGCAAACCTTTTGATTGCTATCACTAATATCAGTAGTTTGTTTCTTCAAACATTTATTTGTGAAGTGGTTAATATTTCTATGCATAGTAGTGATTTTTACTTTCTTTAAAAATAATGTTATATCTAGTCTTTAGATAAGTTTAAATTCGGTAATGTATAAATAATGCACCTAAAATGAATTATTTTGTTTTAAATGTGTAATGTGTTGACTGGTGAATTAGTCAAGCATGTGTATTCATGCATAAATGAAAGAAATTATAATATTTAAATAACCATGTGTAGAACTATCAGGAGCTGTTGTGATGTACCAACAGAAGCATCCCTTTCACACTTTGTATCAAAAAGCTAATAGAATATATTTCAAGTTACAAATGATAGTTGGACATAAAAAAAAATTAGCAGCTTGGAAATGACAATGCAACTCAGCCCCCTAGCTTAAAGCAACAATGTCAAGGTAAGGGACTGTCATTAATCAAGGTCGTCTGGCGCTGTCTCGGTTTGAGTTATTGGGCCTTGTATTGTCTCTATGATCATCGGTACAGTCAAAGCAAGAAATTTCATGAAATAGACATTTCAAATCTATATTTGAAATGATTCAGTTACAATAATAAAACTGTAGCATGTCACTCAAGTAAAATGACATCTACAAACCGTAATTTGCACAAAATACTAAACTGAAATAAGGAATCGTAAGAAGAGAATTAGAACTGATATATTCTGCAATAATATCATTTGTGTTCTTCTTACATTAAGTGGATGTTCCCGGATACAAACACCATGCTTCGACAAACTATTCTGCAAGTATGGCGGAAGCGAGAGCGTGGCAGTTTTAACAGATGTCTGAACCCTTGAACACTCGATGTTGACGAAAGACCTGATTGTTGTTGGTTTGATGCCTCGAGCTACGAGCACTGCTGCCCTAGTGGACTTCCTCAGCAACTCTTTCTCTACTTTTCCCACCTCCCTCCCCCCTTTCCTTTTCCCTCATTACATGCCAATATTTGGTACTGTTTAGAGTCAAAAAAAGAGTATAACGAGTGACCCCTAGGTTCATTCTACTTTAGTTCATTATATTATATCCTCAGAGGAACCTCTGCTCCAGCGCCTGAAGAAACTGGTGGTCTTGATATTTGGGTCATGGGTCTCACCACCTCAACACCAAGGGAATCTCATCTGATGTTTCAGGTACTCAACAAATATCCAAGTCCTTCAGACTTGTTGTAGTAGTCAAGGAGACTAATTTTGTTTCTGTTAGTCAAAGCAGCTAATATGTCTCCTAAGTCCTTCAAACTTGTTGTTTTTTGTCAGAATGACTAAGTTTTGTTTGTGTGTCCTCCTGACTTAGCTTCAGTTAGTCGAAATGGCTATAATGTTTTCTAAGTCCTTCAGACTTTTTTTTTGTCAGAATGACTAAGTTTTGTTTCTGTGTCCTTCTGATTAATTGTGCTTCTGTTAGTTGAAGCGGCTAAAATGTTTTCTAAGTCTTCAGACTTGTTGCAGTAGTCAAAGAGACTAATTGTGCTTCTGTTATTTGAAGCGGCTAAAATGTTTTCCAAGTCTTCAGACTTGTTGCAGTAGTCAAAGAGACTAATTGTGTTTCTGTTAGTCAAAGCAGCTATAATATTTTCTAAGTCTTTCAGACTTGTTATTTTAGTCAGAATGACTAAATTTGGTTTTGTGTCAATCTGACTTAATTTCTTTAGTCAGATAGTTTGACTATATATGTTCCCTATGTCCATATGGCATAGCATAAATACAGGGGCTTTGAGCTCTATATGTAATAAGGACCTTGCTTTAAGATTCCTCTTCTCCATAAGTTCATTATTCCATTTTAAGTCCTTATGACTTCACAATATCCAATGATGCCGTGGACGTCATGCTCACTTGTTCGAATTTTTGTATGGCTACAAGCAGGTTGCCTAACGCCTTTATTTGAGGACCTAGTTAGGTCAGTATCACACAGCATTCTTGTTTGCACCCCTTTTTTGTGTTACTATTTTGGGTGTGCAAAGTGCGAAACACAGCTAGTGTTGTATAGTGGCCCGCACAGATAGTATTTTCATTCACCCCTTGTTAGCACCTCAATTGTCCAAGTATTTAAAGTTAGTGTGTACTAGATTTGATGTATACCCCATGGAGTGGGTAGGGGTATAAATGAACTATTGAGTGCTCTGGCAATACCCACTGGGAAAGGACCGGCAATAGTACTATTTTGTGTTGACACCTGATTGTTAGCCATCTGCTAAAGTAATGGACAGACTGACCTCTAACAATTTATTAATTAGTGTGTCTATGAAACCTTTCTTAATTTCAAATCAAGCTAGTTAGCTTGGCTGACATTTAGCTTAGTAACTCAAACTATGGGAGTAGCAGTTATATTTTTATTGGTAATTAATTCACCATGTTTTCTGTTTAGACCCTTCTGGTGGTAGTATGGTGCTAGCCTGGCTGATTTGGAATCCAATACTCTCTATCAACTTAACTTCTATTTTGACTGTTCTGTGTCGTCTTTTGGACACGTATTCTCCCGTGCTATGGGAAGGTCCTATATTTTTGGAGTTGTTAAAAACTATCATATTTGTCAGTTTAAAACTTAATCCTTTATACTTCTAAGAGTTACATGTTTTCTTTAACCAATTTAATGAACATTTATTACTGTTTATATTTCTATGGTCCTGCATTTAATATTATTTATCAATTGCAACCCTACATCACCTTTTTATGTTTTTTATAATAAATCTATTATTGTTACCTATTTATTTCTCTTACTCTTATGAAATATTTCCCTGTCTCTACTTCGTTATACAGTTACTTTGTAATAGTTATCGTTACCTCCTCTACATATTAGAGTGAAAGGGAAGTAACAATACAAAACTAATGAGTAGTTTGGCCAAAAAACCAAAATAGTTAGAAATAACATTGTGTACAACTACAAAATTAAATCCAACCAAATTATCGTGGTATACAAAGAAAATTACTTATACAGAATTAAAAATTATTTAATTTTATCACTATATAAATTGCTTGGGAATTAAAAAAAAAATTATCTAACATAGATCCATTATAAATATTTAATTGTAGGCTATACACTTCATAAGCATGTTTAGCTAGACTAAATTTCAGCACCATACATTGAATAGGTAGGCCTACAGTACTTCAACTCAACAATGGCAAGTAAAAAATATAAAATAGCAAGTTTACCTCTTATAACTTGTAAACTGTAATGATTTGAAATCTGCGAATTTCACTATTAATCATAGCTATACACTTGTTAAAAAATGCAATAAAATTTTTATTGATCTATAGCCTAAACAAGTTTTGGTCACATTCAAACATTAACTCACGTTTGCTATTTGCCAGCATAAGAAATTTAACGTCCTCGTTCTTAAGAATACCAACTGTAGGTCCTTCTCCAGAAGTATCTAACCTCTTGCCAGGGAACATTGGCTCATCTGAAAACTTAAGAATCTATGAATTTCAGAGGTTATGATTTCCTATTTGCAAGTTGAAAATATATACTAATTTATTAAAGTCTCAATAAAAGAAAGGCTGAAGAAACACAACTAATATTTTATATGTCTGATAGACCTAAAATAGTAGCTCTACGCCTTAATCTGAGCCCATGTCTATTTGTGTGTTCAAACTATATAGTAATTGAGCTGCCTGAAAAAAAAATATATATATATATTATTTTTTTCAGGCAGCTCAATTACGATATAGTTATATATATATATATATATATATAAATAATAATATGCATTATACCAGTAGCTTGAATGTGTAGTAAAGAAATAATTCTAAATAAATATATATTTTTAAATAGATAAAATGTGCATAAAATAGCCACAGCAACACAAAGAAAATGTAGGCCTATCACTAAAGTATATTTTTTACTAATATTCCATTCCATATTGAGCTTAATTACTAGGTCCTACAAGTTAACCCATCCTGACTTAATCTAAACTTGAATTAACTAAACACATGAAGGTTTTAAGTTAAAATGGGTTAAATACACTTATATTATTATGATCAACATTTGAAGTCTGATATGGTCCACTATTTTAGTGATTTTTTTAAATGCAATATCTATAAGTGTTCTTGGCTGTGTTAGGAAACATGGTGAGGTACTTTCCTATTGTGTATGTGAGGGATGATAATACTTCTAGGGCTGGCGGCCGGGGTTCAAACCTCGGTCCCGGCAAAGATTTATCTAATTACCTAACCCTTCCTTCACCTCTGACAAGACATCTTGTGAATGTGAGGAATGCCAGGTCTCCACCGTGGTTTGGATTCCACGTTAAACTGTAGGTCCTCCATTTCATCTCACAATAACCCTACCATTACACATTAGCGTAAGTGCGTATAACCCGAACGGGTAGTAAGACGCGGTGCTAATAATAATAATAATAATAATACTTCTAGGAACCACTTCAGTGACTAAACGGTCTAAGGTGTCACTCTTTTAGGCTGGCCTGATGATGACCGGGAGATGGGGGTTCAAATCCTGGTCGGATCTACTGAGGTTAGTTTTCCCTAAATGGGTTTCCCACTCTCCTTCCACATAAATTCGGAAAGATTAGGTACCTCTAAAATGCTTTCTTCCTCATACCTACCCTATTAAGGTAAAGCCTGAACTGGTAGTAAGTAGACAAAAATGCTACTAGGCCACAGACAGCCTTAGGGGTCGTCCACATACATACACGACAAAATGCTTAATGTGTGTGTGGGGGGGAGGGGGTCTAATGTCTGCATGGTGTTATACATGAAGGAGGGAGGGAAGGGTATATCAAGATTGTTATGTAACACAAATTTTAATCCGTTTGCTTCCACCCTAAGACTAAAGGGCATGTTAGGTGTGCAATGGTATCCTTGGTGACAGTTTATAGAAGTTTACACTTACCACCATTTAGCAAGACCCATAACTAGAGAATTCGGATACAATCTAAGTTTGCAAAATTGTTGATTAGTGGGGTAGTAGCAAGGTGTCTGCAAAGAAATTTAGTCTGAATAAAGCAACTCTATATAGTTTTATTAGAGAAGTGGGTGAGAAGTGTAGGCCAAGGAGTCTGTTTAGTGAGGTAATGACAGTATGTTCACAAAGATCTTCGAGAGGAATAAGAAATGTGACAATTATGCAAAGGAGTGTTCTAAAAGTCGTGGGTGTAATACCGATAACCTAACTTTATGATGGGTCTCGTTCAAAATTATGTTATGATAGTGTATGTTAAGTGTACAGTGTGTTGACAGAGAATATAAACAGCATGGTATTAATGGTACTTAAGTATTTAATGACAAGTAATGTTTTGTGAAGTGCAAAATTGACAAATCGTATTTGTTTACATAGTGAAAACTCACTGTACTGTACTTGGGCAGATGTGCCGTTCAAAATAATTTAAGAAATAAATATTACAAATCAAGCACTCACAAATCATACAAATAAATTTGTAGTGAAAAAAGGAACCCCTTCTCAAATAAACTTAACCTAACGCCCGTACCCATCGTCACTTGTATCTTGTTAAGCAGTACGTTTAGTGTTTACGTACTAAAGTACATTAGGTTAAGGTGTCGAATTTCACAAGGTGACACACAGCTGTTGTATTACATCTGAGTTAAACCCATTCACCTCTATCTATCAACTGGACTAGCCACTAAACTGACATCTCTGGACGATATTTTTAGCTATCGTCAATGTGTAGGAGAGTACGAAACTTTCAGGTATTTCTTTTTCTCATATACACATACAATGTGACTTTTGAACACTGAAAAATACTTTATGTGTTTTACTATGGATTCATCCGTGTTTGTTATATTTAATGTTATACTATGTTACTTAAAGGTCTGACTATTATTAATAAGTTCAAAAGTTTGGAATTTAATTAACTTAATAATTTTACATTAACTTTATGTGACATGAAAACTAGCATTTATCATTATTTATTAAATAAATATCATTTTTAGAAAAAATTCGATACTCTGACCCATGGGAGACGGGAGGGGGTTATGGGTTTCAACCACACACCCCCACTGAAATTTTTCCTAAATATTTATTACTAAACTTTAAGATGGACGGACCTTGATCAAACCTCAAATAATTTATAGAGGGCTTCTTTTTCAAAAAAATTCCATGCTAGCATCACTTTAAATGGCTTCTAGAGGAATCTGATTTTTAAAAGAAATACCCGTAGATTCTACATGTGTATACAGTTGTTTTTTTTAAATCCAAGCGATTACCATTTAAATTAGAGGCTTCTAAGGGCTTTCAATTCACAAGAATGTGTTGTGGGAAGACCACCTTCAATGTTTCCAGAGGCTTCTAATTATTTTTAAAACGGGATAAGATCCTTCCAAATAGCTTCTAAGGTCACCTAATCTTAAAAATTTGCTAGTGTAAGACCACTTCAAATAGATTTTAGAGGCATCTATTTTCGAAAATAAAAAAATCAGGCAAAAAACACACTGGATAGTTTCTAGGGCAGGCATGTCAAACTCACGGGACGCAAGAAAATACCGCATTTTGGAATGTGATATTTAGGAATTTGTTAAAATTGGTAGAACTTTGGCATGCTAGGTTTGTGTACCAAATCCCTACCCTTGCTTCAACATGGATCAGTTGCCAAAAATGGTTGAATTTGTACACACAATAATGTGTGCAATGTTTGCCAGCATATATGCCTACTTACATTAACAGATGTATTCTACCATGAAATCAAACCAAACACCCGAAAAGTAAAAATGACCTGAACATAAGATTTAAAGCCTGACATTAACACCATTGTTGCAAATAAAAGTTTTTCAATTTTAGTAAAAAATATATGATTAGTCTTAATGTTTTAAATATGTGGTTGACTATTTTAATTTTTAATAATAAGATATTATATTATAGTTATTTTTACTTTATGATGGCTGTGCATATTTTATTATTAAATGCGGCTCTATAAGTATTATTAATGTTCAATGTGGCCCTTTAGATCAAACGAGTTTGACATGCTTATTCTAGGGCATGCCATTTAAAAAAAAAATTGGCTGAGGACCACTTAAAATAGATTCTGGGGAACCTAATTTATAAAAAACTAATCTGGTGAGCGGTTATTAAAATAGCTTTATAAATAAACAAAATTTTCAAAAATTTATGAAGGAGGCCTGTTCTAAATAACCTCTAGGAGTATCCAAATTTAAAAAAATGTCAGTGAGCACTATTATAAATAGTTAAAGGAGTATAATTTTCAAAAATTCTTCAAACGAGGATCACTATTTAGCTTCTAGGAGCATCTAATTATCAATGATTAACTGGAGGAGAGGAAGATAGAAAGTTCCTAAAAACGTTTTTGTTACTTGCACTCTCTTCGCCTCTTAACACAGATTAAGTTCCACCACTACCGTAAAAATAATAATGTTATTATTTTTTATTTCATATAATAAACTTATGATTTTACCCCTTACAGTCCCCCAAATTAAATTCTCCCTACACCCATGCTCTAGCCTAATTGGTCTGCATCTGCATAAGAGTTCCAAGCTAGGTTTCCAATAAGACCGAAAAATACGAGTATGTCTCATCGCACTTTGTCATGTTATCTATCGTCAGCAAAGAAGGAAAAGTACAGAGTGCAGTAGGTATGATTTCCCTATGTTCCCTTGATGGTATAGCTAGCCTGTGGCCTGACGCCCTAGAGTTTTTTTACTATTATGAATATGAGTTGAGAGAATGTCCGTGAAATCCCCCCCCCCCCCC
>CABFVX010003354.1:68062-88063 GCA_902151425.1 Timema shepardi
GGGGGGGGGGGACTTCACGCTAGCCCCCTACTTTGGAAAATTGACATATTTATGGTTGCAATCGTTTGTTTTTCGTTTGTTCAGTATTGTTTTGCAAAAAGTTTCATTTTTTACACCTTTGTTCTTGCATAAATGGGACGTGAACTTGCGACACTTTGCTTACTTATGAGGGCAACTTCACGGTAGTCCCTCCCCTTTTGAAAATTCATGTTTTCATGATCGCAATGGTTTGTTCTTGGTCTATTCCGGATTGTCCCATATAAAGTTTTGTTTGTTTTGCATTTGTTCGTGCACAAATGGGGCGTGGAACTTGTGACAATTTGTTTACTCATGAGGGGCTAACTTCACGGTAGCTCCAAGGATTTAAATATTCATGTTTTTATGATTGCAATCGGTTGTTCCTCATCTATTCAGATTGTTTCACACACATTTTTATTTGTTATTTTTTTAAACCCACCATTAGTATGTTTACATTGGGGGAGGTATGGGAAACTTTACGGTAGCCCGTTCCGTTTTGAATAACATTTAGGTACTTATGTTTAAATTAGTTTATTTTTAAATGCTATCGATATTTTATGAATGCATAGATACTAAAACATATTTTTTAAATCAAACAATTGTCGGAATGAGAAGATAATGTTGAAAATTAACTTTGTATTATCTTTGTTTGTCATGTTTCTAAAATCCACATTACCTTTGAGACGCTGAAATTAAGCGGCGAAAAGTTGCATTTGGATGGGATTTATTTTTAATGCAAATTTTTGTAAATCATTGTTATATTTACCAGAATGCAAGAAAGAGAGTTGTTAAAGGACTTGATTGCATAGCATTTTGGGCCTATCAAGATGGAACAAATGGAATTTTTGTGGAACAATCCGGAACAAACGAAGAACAAACGATTGCAATAGTAAAAACACGATTTTTTTAAGTATGTGTGGGAGGGGGGGNGGGGGGGGGGGGGGGGGTCAACTTCACGGTCGTGTTGATAGGTTGGGTTTTAATTACGAGCAGATCTGTTGTAATTAGTGCTTGTTTCTGAGAAAGTTTATAGTTTTATTGGAGCTATTAACGACATAATATTTTTTTTATTCTCATACAAATAATACCACATGCAATTGTTGCACAATTAGGCAAAAAAATTACTTCAACTTAGCAATCAAACATTTTTTTCTCAGCCAAGTGTTAGACCCCAAACCGTTAGAGCAGAAAGTGGACAAATACTAGTTGAGCGTAGGTGTGAGAAATTTCTAACTAAAATCAATCATTCCCCATCACACTCTTCACTAAAATATACAAACATTACTAAAAGGTTTAAAGTTATACGAGTATATCACACTTTGAAGCATTTATTCACTGCCGTAATAATATGAGTAAACGCTGTGGAAGCTGCATATCGTTATGCGACTTGATAATAACAGATGTTGATTATTTTAAGCAAACACTAATATAAACAAGGCCTGGATTTTTATGATATTTCATATTTTTATTGATAGATCACATACAATAATCTTAAGTACCTACATAAACTCTGTTCATGATCCCCTGGTTGTATAAATGTATAATATTTTATAGGTTCTTTTTAGGCATTTTTAGGAATTTTTGAGTCATTTTTTTGGACTTTTGAGTCTTTTTAATCCATCCATGTTGAATAAATATAGGGTGGCGCGTGGGAACGGGCGATTGTGATAACTGTGTGATACAACTTTAAATAATTTTAATTTCCCTACAAACATGGCTATCTAAAGGCTACAACTATGCCATTTATCACTTACTTTACATAAAAGTCATTTCTTAAAGATAACACCCTTGAGATGGCCACCTTCCCTTATCATGCATTCCTGCATTCGTGGACGCAAGTTCGTCGAATCTCGCAGCAACGTCTCAATGGAGATCGCTTCAATCTCTTAATGCATCCAAGTCTTCAGATCATTAATGCTTTGAGGACGATGAGCAACTACTCTAATTTTAAAAGTTCTCATAAAAATAATAAATCACTCACTTAAAGATCTGGTGATCTCGCAAGCCAAATGATATCGTCATTTCTGGTCATGAGGGGGTTTCCAAAAAGCTCTCGTAAAGTGACGATTGAGATTCTTCCAGTAGGAGCTGTAGCTCCCTCCTGCTGAAACCATGTGGACTCAAATTACTGGATAGCTCTCTAGTTCATTGCTAAGAAACGTTTAAACCAATTTGACGTACCGTTATGAAGTTACAGTCACCGCGTGGTTATTGTCATCCTCAAAAAGATACGGCCCGTATATTTCTCTCGATGACACCGTACACCACACCGACACTCTTTTCACTGTGTAAAGGTCACTGGTGTAAAGGGCAAGGATTCTCAGCAGCCCAGTACCGATAGTTCTGTTTGTTAGCATAACCATTTAGATTAAATCGGGCTTTATCAGACATTCAAAGTTTTCCCAGGAGATTCTAATTTTACTTAAATTTTGCTAAAAATTGTTCAGAAAAAACAACTATCCTATTGAAATCACAGGCTTTTAATTCCTGGACTACCTGAATCTTGTACGGATGTAACTTGAAATTTGAGAACAATATTCTGGCCAAAGTGCCGTGAGACAAACCTAATGACACTTCATGCTGCCGTGTAGAATGCTATGGACTCCGAAGGAACGAAGCTCTGACTGCGTCAACAGTTTCTAACGTTCGAACATTATTTATTGGCCCTGGATGATTCTTTATCAATACTGAACCTATTGTTTCAACGTCTGAAACCCATGTCTTTACAGCGTGAGATGATGAAACCGGATCATGATGCTGAAGTTGAAAGTGACGCCGAAATTCTCGTGGCGCACCTTCATAACAATAATTGTTTTTATAAAATGCTTTTACTGCAAACGCTCGATGCACACCTGACCACTGATACATGGTAACTAAATGGAATTGACTGGGAAACATAATGATGTCATCACAATCCTGCAAACTTAAACTATGGCCTTGAAATGAATTATTCAAAATCGCCCGTTCCCACGCGCCACCCTGTATATGAATATGTATATTCTTTAATAATATCGATATCCAAAACACAGTTGTTGGAATGAGAAGATAGTGTAGGTAATGAGCTTTGTACCCTATTTGCTTGTATGGCTGGAAAATAAACATTCCTGGCGAGACCCTGCAACTAAGCAGAAAAGGAATGCTTTGAGAAGTGACAGCTATTATATATGAAGCAGATACGCTATAGTCGTGATTATCCGGCCTAAGGTAGTAGCATTCCGGGCCGAATAACGGAAAAGTTGTATAATACAGAATCCGAGTGTAAATAATTTTCAGTATGGGTTTGGCTACTTTTAAAAAAAAAATTCAGAGAACATTTAACTTTGTTTTAATAGAATCTCCCCATTTCCTTATTACGATGTAAAATAGGAATACAATAATGTAGAGGGACTGTAAAAATCAAACGAGAATGAAATTTTTAAAATTTTTACTATACAGTACTTTATTTTAGAAGTGGAACATCGGCTACAAAGTAAGAACAACACTGATATAAGCACACATAAGGAACACATCCACGAACTCAAAACAAATACTACAGTATCCTTCACTCTTCGACTGCCACGCCTATATAAGTGCACACGCAATTCATGTAGCTATGCCTCGCGCACACCTCCTTTGACACAGATTTCGTTTCCAGCCAAATAAAAACATTGCTGGTATTTACACCAACCACGCGTACGCGACTCCAATAACACTGTATTATACGGCAACCATATGCACAGCAGTTATGCTTTGCTGTCTCCAATGTATCAGTTGTAAGGCGTTTGCGATCGATATTTTTTATTAATTACTAGTGGATATGTACTTTTTTTTAATGCACTTGGTAACACTGAGAATCGGGCCGGATAGTTGTAACTCCAGTGAGTGTATTGATTTGTATCAATATTATATTTAGCAAAGTGCAAGAGTTTGACTGTTAATCACTTCATTGCATGACTCATTTCAGTCTATATTGCTTCCTTGGTCTAGGGGTCAGAGCTCCTGGCTACAGTTCCAGGGATCCCGGGCTCGCTCCTCGGCATTTTCAAAATCTATCTGTGAAGCAATGGGTTTGGACTGGGTTCAAACTCAGCCTTGTGGAGACAAATGAGGAGCCACTGACCAGTCACTCTCCATACAAGTTGAACAGACTGAGTGACAAATAACATCCCTGACTTTCTCCTTTTCATATCTCTACGCTGTTGTATTCTGAAAATTGAAAAATGACACCTGGACACGGGAATCGAACCCGGGACCTTCGACTTAGTACGCCAATGCTCTTACCACTGAGCTATCAAGGATTCGTCCCGTGCCCATGGTCATTCTTCACTCACTTACTTCACATGGGCACGGGACGAATCCTGGATAGCTCAGTGGTAAGAGCATTGGCGCACTAAGCCGAAGGTTCCGGGTTCGATTCCCGTGTCCAGGTATCATTTTTCAATTTTCGGAATATGATATCTATGAGAGACTATCCCCACTAAAATGCATTAACAATAGTTTCGGCTATTTGTTTCATTTCTACGCTGTTGGTCTCGCCATTATTTAGCCTCACTTTTACTCGGTGTCCCAGGTACAGGTTTGCAACCAGTATTCTGTTCCTCCAGTAGATGCCAATCTTCTTGATTATTTCCATCAGTTTCGTCCACTTCATTCTATAGAGCGCCTTTTGCCAGTCGATAAAAACAATTTAGGCTTCTTACTTGACTTCCAGAACTCTCTCTGAAATGATTCTCAGCATCCCGATGACATCTATGGTTTATTTTTATTTTCTGAAACCAAATTGGGTTTCTTCCATCACACATTTTATTTTCTGTTCCAATTGCCTTTTGAGTATTCTTGCCACAATCTTCTCCACATGTGAGATGAGGCTGGTGGTCTTTTGGTCATTGCATTTCTTGGTTTGTTTCTTTTTCTTTAGAGCCACTATGGCTATGTCTAGAAAGTCCTCGGGCCATTCTCCTATTTCGTAGATTTTACTTATAAGTTTTATAAGACCCATTAATCCCTTATTTCCCATTTCCATCGGAAGGTCAGCTAGTATATCGTCATCTCCTGGAGATTTCCTTCTTCGCATGTCCTTTATGGCTTATGTGAAAGTAGAGGGATCACTCCAGAATCCCATAAAAGATGTAAAGCTTAGAATTTCAAAATAGGAGTCCGAGAATTAAGGGGTTGGAGGTGGCTCATATTTCCTAAACCGTTGAAAATTTTTTTTCTCTTTTTCCGGTAAAAAATAATTCGTATAAGTAGACGAAAAACCTAAAATAGACAACAACAAAAATCTTAAAGGGAGCCCATTAGCGTTGTAATCGCATGGATAAAAATTGAAGTATAAGCTCTCTAAAAGTGACATCACAATTATAATAAACACACGCTGAGGATATTGATTGAGGACATAGCTTGGGAAACCATGAGGCTCATTTATTTAATATGTTTCTGTAACACTGAGTATTATTTTATTTACTCTCTTTGGTGAAACCTGGTGATATTTTTTTCCAACGCATTTTTGTAACAATATCTATTACATACTTCATTTCACTTATCTTGCTATCGTGCTTAGAAAAAGAAGTAATTGTCAACGTTCGTTTCGGCTTTCAGTTTGTGGGCTAGATAATTTTTTGTTTAAAAAAATTATATATTTTAATTTATTGAATGCCTTAATTAGTTTGATATTGTCAAAATTAGCAGGTTTTTGCAGGGGGGAACCGTACAAAAGTTGGTAATTGGCTGTTGTACGCCCTAATTTGATCAGTGCAACTTCGCGTTCAAAGAATGGGTCAAACTGTCTGTTGATTATAAAACTAAGAAAATTCATTAATAACAAAGAAGTATGGCTACCACAAGCCATTTATAACATAAACTCAAAAGCCAAGTTTCGTCTAATGTGTATATTGGCATTTAACTGGTTAGATCTCCTTGCTATGTAATTGGCTGATACAAGTCTTAGCCTAACGCGTACAAAATTAAAGTTCAATAAACCATGCGTTTTGGACTATTCACTGCTCACTATGCATCGATTATGAACGCCATAATTAAAAATTATGTTTCAACTTCTTTAATTTCCCACAATATCCTAACGCTAACGGAAATATACACCAGCCCATATATTAGTTAACAATAAGCATGAACCCTGCACGATTTTAAAGCAAAGTTCTACCCTTTACTGTTTGAAGAGTTTGTACCTTCTCTTATGTCTTCTAATTGGAGTAGTTCTAACGGAATCTCTTTCTGTTCACTGGTACTTCCCCATCCTTCTCTACTTCTAATTCGTATCTCCTTTTCTTACTTTAACTCATTTTAAAATGTATAGGCTTAGCCGCTTAGGCCTGATGCGCAAATAGTAGTGTACTGCATTTTAGTTTAGCTTAATTGCACGTGGCGAAAGCAATATTATAATTGGCTTTGACACGTGTTAAAGTGGTATACGTGAGCCCGCCTATATTTTTAATACTTTTTTTTTACCATATAGTAAGTATCAAGGTCTAAGATATACAGGTCTGGCTACTATTTAGTTCCTGTGATCATAATTTGAAGCCAAAAAGTAGCTCTAAGTGCTTGACTCAATTTCCGGTATGGGCGAAAAATTAACCACTATTTAAATTGGAAATTAATTTTTCAAATAAATATTTTGATGGATGAGGGTTTGTTTGTTGTGTCTATTCTAAATTTAATATAGTGTTGACTCGTATGTTTAAATAATCAGAATAATATTTATCAAGCTCAATATTTTAAATTCATAGTTCCTGTGTTTACATCCTCTAGATCTCCTTAGTTAGCAGGCATCAAATTACTATTTTTAATACATTGATTTAGTTTATAAAATAATTTATTTCCCGCATATAAAGGGGACAAAAATTACCGACCATGATTAATTGAAATAAAGGTATTGTTTGGCTATTAATTTCAATCCAAATGAATATTTATTTGAGTTATTAAACATGCACTTTCTGAACTGACTGGTTTTATAAGCTCACGATAATTTCTATGAGCGAGAGCAAAAGGGCCTACTAATTTGTCCGGGAAAGGTATTTTCATATACCTTCCAAGGTTCTTTTACATTCCAAAATCAACGTGGGACTGATGGCTTTACTTCCCCTCCAAAGGAAGTTGTGCTACGTATTTTTATCGCCAAGAAAAATACGTCTATACCAGCTGGGTTTAAGCCCACGAACATTGGGTTTTGAGGCGAGAATTCTACCCCAAGACCACCGAGGTAAACCAAACCAAAATAATTTGTGTTGTAGACTTACGTATGTATTTTAAAGTGTCGATGGCCCTATTGAAACAAACATTGGCAGCACATAGTAAAATATATTATAATATATGTAACTGGAATAGCATTAATTTTTTATTACTATTTAACTATAAAAATATATTATACAATTTTATACATGATAAATCTTATAATTAATATGTACAAATAATTTACAGATTTAATAAATATTTAAGTTATTTATAAGCTATTTAGAAATAATTTTTATATCAAACAATATTATATTTGTGTGTAATATGACAAAAACAGCCTTATCTAAACGTTCAAAATATAACAGAATACTTTGAGTAATCAATATTTAAATATATTTTTTGTGTTAATTGTGCAGTTGAGATTTTTTTAAATAATATGTAAATTATATGAACCAGTTTTAACGTATTCTTTACTCGTTTTAAACATGTTCAACACCGAACAACCCATCAAAAATGGTCGAATTTAAAAGTACAAAAAGTGTTTAAAAAACATTAGTAAAGAAGAGCCAAAAGGATAGAGATCATATAACATACACTATATAAGATGGTGTTACAACCTAACTCTTTTTTGAAACAGTCTTTTTAACCAAAGGTATAATTAAGAGTGTGTAAGGTATTAAACTAAGCTTACTTAATACAATGCGATTACATAGTGATTTAGAGCACAAAGCATTTATAATGCATTAATTTTTTAAACAAAATCAATATTTATCACCAAGAATAATAAATTTACGACTTGGTTACAATATACTTCCAAACACATGATAAACTTGAATAATGTATTACTTACAGGGACAAAGATCAGGACATGATTGAACCTTATATTATACCAATAATACATCCAAAATGTAACCCAAGAAAATGTAAGCCTAAGATATTGTCTAAATTAGGATTTAATTTGTTTGGAAGTCTTAATAATTTTGCAAATTTTCAAAAATATAGTCTTAATATTATGTGCCTATATTGGCCTATTTATTCAATGTCAGTGTGTGTGATGATTATGATTGAAGTATCGTATTTACAAACAAGTTTGTCACATTTCACATGACTAGAGTGGTTGGTATTTTATTCTTCCTGCTGTTATTCCCCATAACCAAACCAATTGCAAAGGCGTCAATTCTTGAGTCAATGATGAAACCAGCAGAGGCAAAAGCTAGGAACAAGAATCAAAACTATTAAAAAAGAGTGTCAATAACACACATAAGCTAGAAAATTTCACAATAAGTTTTTGAAACTGTACTAGTATTTGTTATTGTTTCAGAGGCAGCAAAATTAAAAGGAAATGTGCGTGCATATCTGTGGAAGAATAATGAGAAGTTATTTAGTAAATACACCCTCAGAGCAATGCCTCAACCGGCATTCGAATCCCTTACTCCCCAGCATCGACAGTCCAGTCTATTACGAAAGGTCATCTTAGATTATATGATGAATTTATATTATTTTAAATTTGATCTTGCATATTTCTAATACTACGTTGTGAAAAAATGTGTCAAAAATTTTAGCTCAATCAAATCCAAATTGTATTAAATAAATATTTTTCTTGAAGACAAATGGCATTTCTTTGTAAGCAGGTTGACAAATAAATGTCAAAATAAAAATGAAAATAATAATATTATTAAGATACCGGTATATGAAAAGCCAAAAGAAACTTTATGACGTAAAATCCCAAAAAGATAATAATAAATCGATCTGTTTAATCACCCAAGGTAAGAATGATACCTTTCAGTGTAAACGGAGTGTACTGTATATGCATTCAAAAAACAGACAACTGCACAGAGATTTTTTTTCTCTCTCACGTTTTTCGATATCAAGATGAATTTCAGTCTAATAATAGTCTATAAACATTTAGATACCAGTCTACGCTTTCAGAAAACATTAGTTTATATGTGGGTTTTAAGATAAATTTTAGCAGTTGAGCTCATTTTATTGAAACACATCGGCAAATTACATTAACTGAGAATATAGTTCACCCATACAAACTGCGCTAATGCTTAGTTTTAGGGGTGTGCATTAAATAGCGAAGTGTTAGGTGTGTGAATTAAATAGCGATGTGTTAGGAGTGTGCATTCAATAGCATTGTGCTAAGGGTGTTCATTGATTTTTTCAAATACAGCGTCTTAATCAATTATTCATCTACAATACAAATTATACCTACTAGTGGTTTCATCTGTTCATTATTACTTATTAAAATATTATTAAGAAAGGTAAATAAATAGTAAGGTGAACATTATATTATGCATATTGCTTGACGATTGATCCACATACAACAATCACGCAGATATAACTTGATTTTGGTTGAAAGAACAATTAAGAAAATTCAAACATATTTATTTGCGGCCAACATTTATAGCATTTTATTTTGGGTTATTTTATAGATATTGATAATATCTATAAAAAGTGACAGCTGACTATAACATGACTTGTATGAATAAATTAAAATTGTTTTAGTAACTCTAGTAACCACCAGATACCATTCTTCCTACCAAATTCAGGGAATATGTCTAAAATAAAACTTACCACTAAGTTTCTCCAAAAGTTCTGACACGGGAATAAGAATTGGTTCCTTGAATCGCTGGCTGTCAATGAAAGATGTCATGTTTATGTTGTCATAGTCATCTCCATTCACCTGAAACAAAATATTATAATAGTCTTTAATTTTATAATATTGAGACTTAAAGAGACGAATTTCAATGGAGAGAACACATTTATTATAATTATGCTAGTTTCAGTTAATTAAGTTGGTAGTGGCTTGAAAAACTTGCTTATTATTCCAAACCCCTATCAATTGAATTTGAATTCGAATAAGTCATGTGTGTGAAACAAATGCCCTACTTAAATAATTATTGTAGTAATTAAAAAAAAGTGTACGTTGGTAGGGTGTGTGGATCAAAAGGTAGGGGTAGGCCATGCAAGACGTAGCTAAATGTGTGAACGAATGTGTGAAAAAGAGAGAGAGAAAATAACAAATAACGGAAACATCTTCTTAATTTTTGTTTATTATATCGATCAAAATGCACTTAGAAATAAATATTTATTTTCTTCATAGTATATGACTACAATCATTACATGAACTACAAAATCAATTAACCCAGATTTCCACAGCTAACACTAAGCAATCAACCCAAATTGAAGTATTTAAATATTTGGATAATAGTTTGAAATCATGCTGATATTATTTTGTGTTAGACCATACTACATAATCTGAGCCACGACCGTGGCTTTAATCGTAGCAAAGCACGAGAGCTTGCAACTCAGGTAGCCTTGCTTGTGTTACAGGAAGGATGTTTAAACATCGTTGTCACATAGCCAAGGTAGGACGATAAAGGCACTTTAAGTTCCCATCCTTGGTAGACTGGGGTGGCTGGATCCATCAATCTCCTTGCACTATTGCTTACAGTAGATGACTAGATAGAATTACCCTCTCTACCCCAGTCACCAGTGTTTGGTTTGCTAGGCTTAAATAAGTTTAAGTGTTTCCACTGGTTCTACACCCTCATTCTCACTATCACCCTCCCCTCATCTTATCGGGAAATGGAAAGAGCTTCCACTGAAAAGATGTACATTCGGGCGTCCCCTGAGTACATTAGTACAGAATAATCTTCCCACAAACTAGGCTACGAATGATGTAGCCAAGACGCACAATATTATATATTTTTATTACTCCAAGTAAAATGGTTATCACCAATGTGTTGCTTACTCCAGCCAGACTGTATATCTTACCTCAACAGTAACAAGTCTCATGGCGCAGTTGGAGGCTCCTGGGTCCATGGCCAGAACGGGGCCGATCTTCTTGATGCTGCCGGTGAATCCCGTGCATTCTTTCAACTCTCGGAGGGCAGACACATCAGGAGTTTCCTGTTCCTCCACCAAACCTGTGAATAGTACAGCAAATACTAAAAATCAGTCAAACTCATATTAGGGGAACATAACGTATCCGCTTGCTCAAAGAATATAGTTATCTCTGGCAAAGTTAGAATAGTTTGGATTTAGGAACCTAAAATCAATTTTTATTTAGGAAACCTAAAATCAATGTCACACCAGATAAACTGATGGGGATCAGGATAAAATAAGGTTCCTTTCGTTTACCCTGAAACGTTTACCTTTACAAGTACCACCAAGGTGAAGCTTATAGGATAGGGTCATGGTGTAGTCCGTCAAGGTCCTGCTATCTTTCAGAGTAAACGGAGTGTACTGTACATTTTGGTTTAGCAGCTGTGAATTGCTTTCCTATGTATAAATAAAGTATAGATCATCGAGAGTGGCCTATAGAGATTTTATTTTTCTAAAAAATAATTGTTTTGATATCACTATATTGAAGGGGTCGGCAATCTTTTTGGACCCTGATCGACTTTTAAATTTATCAAAGTTCCTGCGATCGCCCTTTGTTTCTCCACTCTAATTTTAACTTTTTTGTTTCTATTCATCTTTTATCTATTCCTTAAATTTAATATTTCCCTCAAAACTTATGTCCCTGCCTTTATTGAAGATAAATAATATGTATGCTCCTTTTACCCTTAAAGGTAAAAGTCTTACCCTGACGGATTACACTGTGGCCCTATCTTATAAGCTGTAGCAATAATGCAAGGTGAGCTTGCCTTTTCGTGAAAATGTAGTTTTATTACGCGATCGACTGAAATGTTTTGCGAGATCAACCGGTCGATTGCGATCGATATGTTGCAGACCTCTGCTATAGCGTATTATTTTATCATATAATATTCCATGAAAAACTGTAACAACGTGTTTTGTTTGGACTAGACTAAATTATTGTTTATTCTATAAGAAATGCAAATTTACTCTATTGAACGTGGTCAAATGTAATTTTACAAAATTATCATTCAGTTCGATTAATATTTTAGTTTATTCCAATGGCACATTTTGAAACTTTTTAAAATTTTAATTACAGCTAAAATAAAGTTTTAAAATAATGGAAAGTTCAGTTAATAATAGACAACGTGTAGTAATTGTAGAATCGTTTAATGTTTAGGATTATGTGAGAAAGCTAGGCTAAAATCACACCATTTCTGGCTTCAACCAAAATTAGTGGGGAGTTGTGGTTTAAAATCTGATAAACTTCGTCGAAGACCCCAGTGTGGTCTAAATCTAGTCTTTATGTGATGACAAATACGGTTGGGTATTAGGAGTTCAGGGCTTGTTACAGTGGCGATACACGATCTTTAAGAAAGTGCTACAAGACCCTTAAATTGTAAAGCACGCACCCTATTTTTAAACAAGTGTATACCATTATTTACGTGTCAAAACTGTATTATTTTATTTTTAAATCCAAACGGGGGAAAAGGATTCACTCACACATAAACCTAGTAATAAAAAGTGGTTTTTATACAAAGGAGTTTAAAAATTGGCAAGGTTGTTAAAATTAAAATTGGCAGGAATTAATAGCCAGTGGAGAAGGGTGTTATGGCTACCCTGGATACCAAGGAACGTATAGACGTAATGACAATAGCTTTATTGTACTCAGTGGCTCAGTCACACATGTACAGTCCACTCCATTTACTATGAAAGGAAGCAGTCTTATGCTACGCACGAGCAGTAAAGATTATTAAACCATTTCTGTATTCAGTTTAGTTTCTTGGAAAAGCTTGACCTAATATAGGGCGCGGCAGAAATATATGACGGTTTTGCAAGTGTAATAACTTTTGTATTTTCGAACAAAAAATTGTTTACATCTTGTCATTAAATTCAGCATATTTTTCCATTGTTATTTACACCATGAAACCATTTTTAGAACACAAAATAGGTATGGAAAAGAACGTCTTGCAAATGTCCTCCATTTTCATTCAGATATTGCTGAAGTCTTGCTCTGAAGTTAGTCATGACATCACGAAGCATGTTTATCGGTATTGCCCTAATTTCACGTTCGATAGAAACCGAGTTTTTCCAAAATGCGTGGTGTATCAATGAAAACTTTCGACTTCAAATAACCTCACTAAAAGTAGTCACACGCCGAAAGATCGGGTGACCACGCTGGCCATTGGATATCTCCACGAAGTGAAAATAAGCGTTGTGGGAACATGTTTCGAAGCACTGCCATGGAAACCCTTGATGTATGGGGGATTGCCCCGTCCTGCTGGAAATACACTTGTTTGGTTATTGTTAAGTTGCATACCTCGAATTTGAGGTCTGAGGAAGTTTCTTAACATCAAAACATAGCGATCAGAATTCAACGTAGCACTTTGACCATACTGTTCGAATAAATACGGGCCAATGACCCAACGATTAATGAGCGTCCACTTCACTCACAATGAGTAACAGTATGGGGTGCAATGACACATCGTGGGGTCATTGGCCCGTATTTATTCGAACAGTATGGTCAAAGTGCTACGTTGAATTCTGATCGCTATGTTTTGATGTTAAGAAACTTCCTCAGACCTCAAATTCGAGGTATGCAACTTAACAATAACCAAACAAGTGTATTTCCAGCAGGACGGGGCAATCCCCCATACATCAAGGGTTTCCATGGCAGTGCTTCGAAACATGTTCCCACAACGCTTATTTTCACTTCGTGGAGATATCCAATGGCCAGCGTGGTCACCCGATCTTTCGGCGTGTGACTACTTTTAGTGAGGTTATTTGAAGTCGAAAGTTTTCATTGATACACCACGCATTTTGGAAAAACTCGGTTTCTATCGAACGTGAAATTAGGGCAATACCGATAAACATGCTTCGTGATGTCATGACTAACTTCAGAGCAAGACTTCAGCAATATCTGAATGAAAATGGAGGACATTTGCAAGACATTCTTTTCCATAACTATCTTGAGTTCTAAAAATGGTTTCATGGTGTAAATAACAATGGCAAAATATGCTGAATTTAATGACAAAGTGTAAACAATTTTTTGTTCGAAAATACAAAAGTTATTACACTTGCAAAACCGAAATATATTTTTGCCACAACCTGTATGTTACATTTTGAGATCGTCAAGTGCGAATCCAGAGTACAATCTCATTGTAAGTAATAAGTATGTACTCTTTTTTTAAGTCTTGCTTTCAACTGTCAATAGTGGTAACAATGAAAACCAGCAGGTTTCGCTAATGGTTTGTTATTAGGTGTTATTATGCACAAATAGCCCAATTGTGTATTAAGAGTATTTAATTAAATACTTTGAATAGTTCTAGGTTTACGATAGAATAACCGTACAAATTTTTATGAAACAAAATTATTTTTCACATATTTTAAGCACAAATGGATAAGTATGATTTATTTTTAAAATATCTAAGAAAAGTAAAAAAAAATTCTATAGTAAGACTAATTTTTAGATTACTAAACATAAAGATTAATATTTATCAAACTTAATTTACGTATTATTTCCTTGCTCTCACATTGATTTTGGCCCATAACTATGAAATCTATTTGTACAAAACTTCAAAAGTCGAGTTGTGCCACATTAATTTTTTGCAATCTCAAACTTTTTAGGTCCTCAAATAATGAGATAATCCAGGCCATGTTAAATATTATTTGTTTAAAATGTTTATATACTTTATACTAATCTTGTTTCTTATCATAATCAAGAATAGCACTCAAAACTGCAAATCTGGCAAGAGTAACTCATTGAAAATAGTAATCCCTTTAAATGTGATTGAAAGCTATTAACGGTACCTGAAGGCATCTCGATGCTGTAAGCTTTGAGCGCTGGTCTATATTGTTTCAGCAACACAATGCAATCATGATGGAGCAGACGCCTGTAGAAGGCGATCACACCAACGCTGTCGATTCTGGTCGTCTCGCTTCTAGTTAACCTGGTGGCTCCTTCCCATACTCTGCACATTAAACCCCCACACATTATTAACAATTCCTGCATCATTGGCTACAACTAGCGATTCACAAATAACAATGCGTGTCCAAACCACATTCATTGCGCTTCTATTTTAACAATAACACAAGCAAATGCAAACTAATGGGGTTAACGCAATTATCGATATTTTTAAAGGATCTCAACCAAGGACATACCATAGTTAATAATTTAGGAAGGATTTGTTGTCGAATGTTGATTTGGAAAATATAAATGGCGAGCGCGCGCGCACACACGTTTCTTTTCAATTATTTAAAACCTTTTAAAAAAACTTGAAGCTTTTTAAAATGTGTTTATAGATTTTACTTTAGTTCCAGTAGTTTGATGTTTGATGAGAATCAATCTAAATGTAAACAATATTTAACATACCATAAACTTATTGTGCACTCCTTATAACTCAACACAAGTTCAATGTTAATTACGTAATGATATTCACGTACTTTTTTAAGTTCGGCAATAAACTTTCGAGATTTTAATCCCTTAGACTAAGTAAGTATCCACGCCATATTTATAATTAAATTAAATGGGAATTTTAGTAGTAGGTCACACTGAACAGTAATTGGTCAATTAACGGGAACATGATTCGTCACAACAAACGGAATACACGAAATTATACAAACAATGTGTTTATTAAAGTATGATAAAATATGTCTTAAAAAAGTCCATTTGTATGAAAACGGATTATATATGTGTTTTTTTTTGTAAAATGTTGATATTGAAATTATATTAAACTTTTTTAAATTTTAGAAATAACCTTTTATCATTAAAACTGACTCAAACCAACCAACTCTACAGACGAAATCAATGATTAGTTCAAACAACCAAAAAATCAATCAAAACTCTAACCATGGATTATTGTACGTTTTATAATGAAACAACAAATTTTATTGCTCGCAGTATGCTGCCCATAAAGACTTTAAGTGAGGCACATACATATTTAGGCTTACTGATTGCACAGGGTTATATGCTATTCAGCTAGTAGCTAGATAATTTCGAGATTTAGTAATAATATCTCTGTCAAGTGTATTTTCTAGGTAATTAAGTAGTTTATTTCGCGTCTACTATTCAAAAGAGTTCTGGAGTTTAGAAAACAGCGGTTTGGAGGGGCGGTACTGATCGGATATTCTGTTCCCTTCCAGGTGACGCGAACAAGTTTCTATTACCTTCGGTTATGTTTTTAAAAATATAAATTTTTCAAGCAACGCGTCTTACTAACCGTTCGGGCTATACGATTCTGTACTAATTACGCTAATGGTTTTAGGGATTAGTAAGGTTATATTTTAGGAAGTGTACCCGCATTTGCGTGAAAGTAGAGTGGAACACCATATTGGAAAATCCACCTTCAGTACACCCGACCAGGATTAGAACCTCGATCTCCTTGCCATCGGCAGTCTAGTCTACTGCGAGAGTAGCGAGTTAGACCATGCGAACAGCGAAACGGCTGAAATCGTAAATGGTGAGGAGCGTCTGTGTGTATAGGTACACGATATCTGCACATGTGTACAACGTGACGAGCATTCATACGCACAGACGCTTGCAAATGAAAGTTTAATGGAAGAGCCACATGTATAGAGCAAATAATGGGTGCTATAATACCTTCTATAATACTTTTTCTGTGTCGGAACGGTTGTTAAAAGATACAATTATTTTAACGTTTATTGCCAAATAATTAGAATGAAAATCGTGGTGAAAGTTACTTCCGAATGACAAATATATTTTTAGTTATTTCTTTAAGCTTATTTTTATTTTTACTCTAAAGGATTATTTATTTAATAATTATAGTGTTAAACGGATTCACTTAAACTGCATACATATAACTATAATAAATAATATAAACCTGATTATCTCTTTAGAGCATAAACAAAACGATACACGCCTATGGATAAAGTATTAATAAAGACATATTAATTAAAATCTCCCATTTCAAACGCAAAGTACGTGACATTTTAACACTTTTTTTAAAATTCAGTTTCACACCTGCTCCTGTCACTCTCACTCAAGAGGTGGAGTAAGTAAGAAAAACCAATATTTTTTTCCACGGGAACCGCCTCTCTGACGACGCAAGCATACAGCCGGGGATAAGCGAAAAATAAAATAAAGTACTAAAATCTCTTTTTGGAGCAAGCAAAGAAAACAAAACTATTCTTTAAATTAATGTGCTTTGAATACCCTTGAACTAAAAATAGATAAATATATATATACATACACACACACTTAAAATTGAACTGTTGATAAGAACGCCAATTAGTATATTATATTTAGCACCGCGTCTTACTACCCGTTCGGGTTATACGCTTTAAGTACTAATTACAATAATGGATTAGGAACTGGGAAGGTTGAATTAGAGGGAGTTAACCCGCATTTGCGTGGAGGGAGAGTGGAAAACCATTTAGGATAAACCACCCCCAGTTCACCCGACCGAGATTCGAACCTCGATCTCCCCGTCCTCAGCAGTCGAGCAGCTCAACATGACAAGCGCGTTAGCCAACTACGCCACGCCAATTAGTAAGTATAAAACATCGCTAGGATCGACTACGAGCTGGTTCTTTAATTAGTACATTCAACTCCAAGTTTTTTTTTAGTACTGTGTCTTAATAACCATTCAGGTAAAGCACTTATGTAATAATAACGTTAATGGGCTAGTGATGAAGAAGGTTGAATTTAGAGGAAGTGTATCCACATTTGTGTCTAGAGAAAGTGGGAAACCATTTAAGGAATAAATCACCCTCAGTAGACCCTACTGGGATCGAAGCACGATCTCCCCATCTTCGGCAGTCTAGTCAAGGGAGATATTAGCACCTTAGACCATGCAGCCACCGAAAAAGGTTCCCAAGATGAGGTGGATATAGTAAGGGTAACATAGAGGCGGTACACTCGCACTATCTTAAAGAGGGAATGAGAAAGTTAGTGTGAATATGGAAAGTCATAACCAATGCACTCAGTATAGATTCGAACCTTGATCGTCTTGCTCCCGGTAAAATAGTATATTACTGGAATGATCTGATTACTACTACATTAAAGTTGAAATATGAGTGTTGAAAAAATAATAGTTTGAGATGGACTAATGGAGAATTTTATACACTTTAATTTTGAAAGTTGATGACAATGATTTATGCACACTAAACAAATTATATTTAGGGGCAAAATAATTGTGACTAGGAACTTGAATAATATATCCGACACCTTTGCTCAGTCGGTAGCGTGTCTCTCTACAGGGATAAGGGTCCCGAGTTCAATTTCTAGCATGGCCGAAAAAAATTATCATTGGTGAAATGTGTGTTTACTCTTCCACAGTGATTAATTAACAGCCGGGGACTAGATGTTGAGCCTGTCCTTGTCTTAATTTAGATTATAAGGAATATGAAGCTACGACAGGCCTAGCAATCCGATCGCGGAAAATATATTGCTGGAATAAAAAAACTGACCCAGGCCACAGGCTGGAAATTGTAATGAATGTAAAAAAATACACAAAGAATTAACAAGTGAGTTAAACAATTGAATATTGCTGCATTAATGCTATTACAGTACCATACTAAAATCGATAGTTTATTACATTCTTACCTTTCGACTCCATTCTGGTCGAGATATGTGATCCTTGCCAGCGAAAGCCATTTACCACTACTAATGGGCTCCTCCTGAACAAATCGGCAATTTGTCAGCCTCCCCATACTAATAGTATTCTGGTTGTTATTGTTATTGTTGTTGATGATACTATAATTGTTCATGGTGAAGAATGCGTTATCTCAGCAGCAATATTGAAAGGAAAGCGAGAGACTGCTGGTTGTGTGCCTCGATCGGTGCTTAATGTACCTTCTTTGGAGAGGGTTGAGTACAGTGTTTGGAACAGCTATGGATTTATGTTCCACCAATGAGACGCGCATGCTATGCCCCCGGCACGTGGCCATATTATGGTTGATTAGCCAATTCTTCTTTTTGTTTTGCTCTCTGAACTCAAGATTGCTGGCCTCGAAAATGACTGGGCCGATAAGAAAATTATAGTTGAAGGCTCACTATTCGTCAGTAAAGAACTTATTAGATGATTATAGTATCTAATTTTGTTTCAAGATCGTTTTAAAAAAATTACAAGAAAAATCTATTTTAAAATACTAACGTCGCTAACATCATTAAGATTACTGATGTTCTTTAAAGTATTTGATTTCCCACCTCAGCTGTCGATTCAAATTAAAACTATAGAAACAGGAGTTAGACCATTCGGTGAAAAAAACACACATTTATATCGAATTATTTAATTAGGACGTCCTAGGCCCTTAAAATCGTGATATGACATACATTTGATTAAAAACAATGATCATAATTTTAGTTCTGTTTTTTTATATAGAGAAGTAGGCCTACTTGACTCAACGATTGAGTTTCTTCCACTTGTGAAATGGGGCGGGCTGTGGTTTATAAGTGCGCTAGTTAAAATTGAACTTAAAAACATTCCTATATTATATATTTAAGTTATCTTTAAAATCTTTGAATGTTTTCGAACACGTTTTCCTGGAAATCCTCATATCAGTGATGGTAGTTGCACTATTTACCATGAATTGAATAAGAAAGCAAAATCTACAAATAGTGGGGAGGTATTGACTAACATCATTAGATGAATGTTGACTGGCGTATCGACGTAGCTCAAGTTGGCCCATCACAATGGCTAAAAAATGGTTCAATCGTTTGTGTTCATGTATAGCCGAACATGAACATTTGTGGTGAAATATGATGCCGTTAGTAGTTGGTGGGGTGCCTTAAATCACTGTCCTTAGTGGTGGAAACTGGTCACGTGACCACGCCTCCTGCTCTCTGATTGGCTGTTGGTTTTCCCGCTCCTCCTAAGCCCCTCCCCCTCTTCCTCCCCTACAACCTCCCCTGGCCAAGCAGCTCCGGCATGTTGGGTCATGCTGATTAATTATTAATTATTGTTAATTAATTAATTGGTAGGATAGAGGCGGTGT
>CABFVX010003355.1:0-22556 GCA_902151425.1 Timema shepardi
GTTTTTATAAATAATGATGATAATTTTGTCAAAACTTTAGTAATATAGTTATGAATTCATATTGGAGCATAGTTTTTAAAATATGATGTTTGATTCGTTAAAGCTGATAATTTTCATGTCAAAGATTTAATTACCTCAACGCCCTCATAATAGCGTTCCACACCTCATTCAAGTCACACAGCTTCAATATAATCTTGTTATATTTTAGGGTAAACAATGATAAAGGTTAAATACAAAATTTTACACTTATATCTTTGTTTATCTGTTTGTTTTATAAATAACTATCAGAGATACGATTGATTATATATTTTATCTATTAATATCTTAATATAGGTAGATAAAAGACTAATCAATGTACCCATGTCAGTGGGCAAGTGTTATCGGGCTTAAACACAATCCAGAGAATTTTNTTTTTTTGCTTAAATGGTTTCCTATTCTCCCTTCCCGAATGTGTCTATATTTTTTTTATGGATTTTATATTATACTTTCCTAGGTAAATTGTTTTAAATTTGATATCCTCGCTGGGAAGTATGACGCGGGGAACAATAACAACTAACTACCAACAGCTATGAAACACGTTAGTACGACAATATTGTACCTATATTGTCTTTGTGAAAATAAGCTAACTTTTCTACTAATATAACCCTACTTTTTAATAAAATTATTTATTATTGTATTAACTAGTAATACTATAACTATATAATATTTATATTGTGATAGTATTACTACATAATTATTAATATAGTATTATTAGTGTTTTAGTATTGTGTTTTACTATATGATTAGGTTGTACACATAAGTACTAATTACGCTAATGAGTAAGATGGGGAAGGTTGAATTCAGAGAAAATGTACACACATTTGCGTGAAGGTAGAATTGAAAACAAAAGACACCTCAGTACAACCCACTGGAATCCCAACCTCAACTTCCCAGTCACCGGCATCCGAGGCCAAAGAGAGAAGGACGGGTTAGACAATTCACTCACCGTGTTTTGATGATGTTATTTATTATATAAATATTAATTTCTCTACGGAATTTTCTAATTATTTACTATAATATTACAATAATTGATTTTTTATATATTTAATAAATTTAACTCATTTACTTTAGAGTTAATTTCGTGCTATAATTTAGAATTTTAATAGAAAATAAATATTTAATGGAGATAATCTAACTATCATTACAAAAAGATTCTTAATTATTTCTATGTATAGTCTGGAAACATAAATTATTAAAGATTTTTATAAATATTTCATTTATATCGTTATTTTTAATTATTGATTATTTTTAATAGGTGGTTACTGCTTAATACTAATTAAATGGAGTAAGTTTTTAATGAACTGTTATAATATAGGCCAGATTTATTTAAATTTGCCTAAAATGCTAATTGTTCTATTTTTGAAAATAAAAAGTAAAATTACAATTTGCTGTATACTGATTTACTGCAAATCGAAAACATACACTGAAGTGGCGTCATATGAAAAGTCAAAATAATCTGGAAATTGAAATACCTTGATATAGTACTAATCCAACATTTAAAGCTTACGTACATTTTTAATCACACTGATGACACCAAATGAGGTAGTACTTGTAGAGGTTGGCTATCTTCGTGAATCTTACGAGTGCGTCCATCCACTGAACCTATCATGGATTTATGTGAGAGATAAAACATATTATTAAAAACTAAGTGGCAAACGTATAAAAAAGAGAAGGAAGTATAAAATAAGAAAATAAAAAATTGAATTCCTTAAAGAGGGGCAAGATAATGGTCAAACGTTCAAATAGGTAGTTTGGAAATTAATAAATATATATATATATATATATAAATAATCTATTATAAATAATTTAAAAATAAAGGACTTGAAAATTAAAAAAAAGTCCTTTAAATTTAACTATTAAAATACAGTGAGCCACAGTATAGTATTATCAGAGTACAATAATCAATATGAATCAATAATCGTACTAAATAATATGGCTATTTTTTCTTTGCAACAATGACTGGAAACATTTAAATAATTATTTCAACATATTAAGATTATCAGAAGTGTGGCTCTAAATAAGAGAATTAAAGACACAAATACTACATAAAGAATATGAGTTTCTATGCTAGAAAAGCATAATGACTGATTTAATTTATTTAATTGGTCCATAGATTTTCTAAGCACCGCGTTTTACTAACCGTTCGGGTTATACGCCTATGTACTAATTACAGTAATGGGTTAGAGATTAAGAATGATTAATTTATAGTAAATGCACCCACATTTGCATTGAGGGAGAGTGAAGAATTATTTAAGAAAACCAACCTCAGTACACCCAACTGGGATTTCCCGTTTTAAGCAGCCTAGTCTATCACGAGAACAGCGCGTTATACGATGCAACTAACGAAGCGGGTGGTCCACGAATGAAAGAGTATCAAATAATATTTTACCACCTTTTATAAAATACTTACATTCCTGCCAATAGAATCTGTTATCAGTTTAGGTTAAGTTTACATTTTTTTATGCACTAGGCATATAAAACTGTCATTTACACTCTTAATTTAAAATAACTTTCCTTTGTTCTAAATGCTGGCATACAGTCACAAGACCTATAACAGGCTAGCACTGAAAACCACACAGTACATGTACATAAATGTGTAAGGGAATTGAATAAACAATCTTAGAGTAGCTAAGTAATGATACATACCAGAATAATTCAAATTTAAATGTTTTAGAGGTACAACATGTTTAATAAATCCAATTAGGGAAAAATTTATATCAAACAGCAGTAAATTAATGTTGAACATTTTACAATATGATTGTCAGAGATAATGGAATTCCAAAGCAATACTTGAATATCCTAGCATAGATCTATCAAAGGCACAGTACAGACATAAAATACAGACACATTTCTTAAATGAAGAGGTAATAAATTGTATATGTCCAAGTAATTTTTATAATTGAGATAGTATATGACCAACATGATAGTGGGAATAGAGTTTACTCTCCAGAATACCTAGATTATTTGAGATAGTATATGACCAACATGCTAGTGGGAATAGAGTTTACTCTCCAGAATACCTAGATTATTTATATAACAAATTTATAAGCAAAAAAAGACAATATTATTCTCCTAGTAAAATATATGAATTTGCTCTTAGATTTATTAATAGACATTCCGTTTTCAAGCGATCACTGTAAAATACAATTTTTGTCGTTTTGTAACGCTATACAATCTGCAATTGATTTGTTAGTTTCAAATAGTTTTTTTTAGCATTGCATCTTACTATCTGTTCGGGCTATATACTTATGTACTAATTACGCTAGTAGTTTTAGGTATTAGGAAGGTTATATTGATAGTAAGTGTACTCACATTTGCGTGGAAAACCATTTAGGAACAACCACTGTAAGAACACCCGAACCGGATTATAATCTTGATCTCGCCGTCATCAATAGTCTAGTCTACTGTCAGAGTAGCACTTCAGACCATGTGACCATGGAAGTGGGTGAATAATTTTACATGATCCGCAAGGAGTAAATAACTATATGAGTTCAAGTACTTACCAATGTCATCAATAAACATATCAAGGTACTTAAATCAAAACCTTTGGGTCTACAACAAGGAGTTATAAATATGTTGGAGTTATCCAAATATACTTCTATAGCAAATAGTCTACTAGGCTAATAGCTATTTAACCATTTTATATATGATTCAGAAAATCCAGAATTGCATATTTTCGAGAGAATAGTAGTCAATTAGTGGTCGAATAGGGGTCAATATAAATAGCATCAACCTGGTCCTATGTAGAGAATTATGGGGCAACATGTCCCATAAATTCTTCTATATTGATATTCTGAGAGTTTATTATTTAGTTGGTGAAAGGTATTCTCAAGTATTCTTTTATCGAATAATTTAGGAAAAGGATTAAAGAGAGACGTAGGACTTTAAATAACACACATTTATTTTTTACCGCCTTTTTTTAATAAACAGTTATGACAACAGATTGATTCCATATTAGGAGAAATGTTGCGTTTGATAGGCTATTGTTAAATACTATAGGCTAACAATGGATTGAGAATGATGGCATTGCCTCTTAAAATAAAGCTTGGAATTCCATCTATCCTGGCAGATATAGAAGAACTACACTTTTTGATAGCATTAAAAACATTCAAAAGTGTAATGTTGTATTGATACAAGGACATGCTAATTTAAATAACGTGGTGGGGTAAGACAGGTAAGGCGGAACTGTACATGGAATGAAAGCAGTTAACAAAATGATTTGCAATTAATAAAGGATCCGTTATAATCTTGCAACTAATTGCCAGGTTTTACGATGATATTCTATTAAAACGATTAATTTTAACAAATTTCCAACCAAATAATAATAATAATAAACCCCATTCAATACAACACATTGTAGATTTTTTTTATTATCTTCATTGCGTATAACCTGAACGGTAGTAAGACGTGATGCTAGTAATAATAATAATAATAATAATAATAATAATAATAATAATATCTTCATCCCTCACAAAGTGTTATAAATTCTCGAAATATAAATAGCGCTATATATATAAATATTATTTTTATAAGAAAAGGCTGAGTTCCGCCATGAGAAAGAAAAGTTAAAAAGTGCACAGTGGAGATATGTCCCGGTCCTAGTTAAATTTCGTCACCATCATAATCAATCATACAGAAAAGTTCCCTGATGGAAAATACTGGCTGAATTCAGCCATCAATTTAACTTAATGGTATCATTAGTGCTCAGGACATGGCTGTACACTGAAGTCATGCGACGAGAAGTTTTTTTGTCTATTTTTACGTGGCGGTGACAGTACACTTACGTCACACGTCCTTGTTTTTTACGTCGCCAAGTACGTAATCATACTGTTGAGCTATTTGTGGGCGTTGCTCCCTTCTGATTTTGATTTGAATACCATACGTGCGTTAGTCGAGGAGGATGTTTATTTTTTGCCCTAATATAAATTGTTCGAGGAGGAATTGTGTTGTTTCGAGGGCATAATCCTCTCTAAACGAAAGCTAGGCATGAACTGAAAGGTGAGTATAAGATTTTGTCACCGCTATCCTTTCCCCTACCTGTCCCTTACATAGGTCCCGAGGGCTGCTGACCAAATGTCGCAGCCAAACTCGTCACCAGTGTCGTATGCCCTTCATTTGTCTCTAAAGCGGTTGATCCACCACCGTGAAAGTTGAAACTCAGACTTATTCCGTTTTATCTTGGGATATTCAATGTCTTTCTACTATAGGATAAAAAAAACGGCACCTTTAGCATTTCAAGACGATTATCAATTTAGAGTTTCCTTCAGGCACTAACCAACGGGAAGTTGATGTCTCTGTCCCCATGCCCTATTATAACACATAATATATTAAAAGCACAATCCCTCTAAGAACAAATAAAAGTAAGTAATATATATCTATACTAGATGAAGGCACTTATAAATTTTAACTATTAGATGTCATAAGTATTATGTGAATATTTAAAAATTTAGTAATGGAAGGAGAAAGAAACAAATGCAAAACTCTGTTCACGCAGACAAACAAAAAATTCAAATAATAACAATTTTTACTTTTAACATTGTTAAAACATAAATTTAGAAGATTGATTACTAATTACTTCAGAATGATACTTCATTACAATTGTCTTAAAAATACGTATCATTAAAAATGAAACATCTCTAGGACTAATTGTTCAGTCACATAAGTGAATTTAAACTATTTTGTTTTCGTGTTCCCAATCTCTATCACAAATTTATAAAAGACTACTAAATATACTTTATATATTCATTGAAGGAATTTTCCCATCTATGTCCAAAAGTGTGAGCTTAGATCTACACAAAAACAAGCTAAAATACAAAAAAAGCTTTACATATTAAAAATTACACTAACCTGATTGATACAAAATATACATTTGTTAACAAGTTTTAGGCCACATTTAGGGAAATAAACCAATCAGTTACACACTATATTATACATCCAAAAGAGTTAGCACCCCCGTGGTGTTAAAATTTAAGAAGACAAAAGGAACGTTACCTACAGAAATAACGGCAGGGATGGAATGAACGAGGGAAATAGTCACAAGATGTAAATCTTACCTTCCTTGAATACACAACAGACAAACACAAAATAAAGGGTACAAAGGACAATTCTTAGCTTCATCACAAGATCACCTCGCTTTGTAAATACAACCACTGTTCTTCAACGTCAAAACATGATGCTGCCCTTCATTATAGCATTCCTTCTTGTTTAGATCGAGGCGGCTGTGCAGGAATTAGGGAGCTCATGTGTCAAATTACTTTTCCGGATCTTTGTTATTGACTTTTATGTATCTTAATTTCATCAACATCTTAAATATGATCTAAGTGCACCAGTATCACTTCTCTCCACTCGCGTCCAGGTTAAAAATAACAGTGCATCCCTAAAGATTTAACAAAACTCTTTTCCTTACACTGCCTATTGGTACATCAATATTTTTGGGAAATATAAGCCGCATGGTAATTAAATCTGTTAGTGACATACAATTTGTTGCCTTTCTCACTAAACATTTTTGTTACACGCATTATTAATGTCTTTGTAATAACAACTGACTAAAACCTTTCATTCAACTCTATCACTCGTGATTAGATTAAGCCATAACAAATAGGTAAACAAACACGGTGATGGAATTAATCCATGATTTCTGACAATTAAATACAGGTCAAACTCCTCATCATGGAGCAGCCGTTTACTAGTAGCTTACAAAAAAAATTACGAATGCTAATCAAATATTGGTTTTATAGTTAAGTAGATAGAACGTTACATAGTATATCCAAATTTGTGTTAAATGAGAAATAACTGTTTATTAAAGAAATTATTCAATTATATACATGACGAAATATAACTATAATTATGCCTAATATATATTTCATTGCCTGATCTAACAATAAAAAGTTTCCACCCGTGACAACTAAAATCTCAATTATTAAAGAAATGGTGCTCAAAGTTAACCCACCAATAAGAATGAAGAAGGAGGTCTGAACATGAGCCAGTCCCAGAGGCTTCAATCCTGTTAGTATTCTCTTACTAATAGTTGTGATTACCAATTCATATTCATCTTCGCGAACACATTGGTCTGCAATTCCTGATTCAAATAGCCTTCCCAAATGAATATCAAACTTGTCATTAAAGGGTGAAACGAAAGGAAATTGATAAGTTAGCCTCATAAATTGTCCACAGTCTTTCGTGATATGAAGAAGAGGATAACCATCTTCATAGTAGTCGCCTAGTAGATAATACAATCTGATTATTTCATATAGCATCAACGTAGATCATGGTTCTGTAAAAGGCAACTTTGTCTACTGTTTCTTTTATATTTTCTATAATCACAGTCCTTGAAATCAAAATTTTGAGTACATTATTGCTAGTATCAGCCTCAAGTAATATTTCCAAAATTTCATTATTTGAAACATCCATAGCTTGTGTAGACAATATCAAATTTGATTCAACTAATTCATCAAATGTATCGATATCAATATAGTAATGAGGTATTGTTAAGTAACTAGTCAAAGATCCTTGATATGCATTCATAACCACTAAACTTAACAACAAACACATACCCAAGGTAGAATTTCTGGATTGACGAAACAACTGTAAAATTGGTGCTTCCACTCAAAAAAATTCTAATAGTTTCCAGGGTGGTTTTTAATTCATATATTGAATCACGCCTAAATATTTTCCAAAATATAGTCAGAATTGGTATACTTCCAAACACAAGCACCCAAGATCTAGATGTGAAAGGTAAAATTACATTCATATATTGTGGAATACGCAGAGCTTTTGGCACTAAAAATGCCATACAACTCTGTTTTAAAGAATAAGTTGATTTTAATAGATTTCTTGAATGTTTAATGAATACAACACCATGAATGTCTGGTTTTTCATTTATGGTAGTTTTTATAATCTCCCCACTTGAGACATTAATTTTGTCAGTTTTGTTTAAAGAAAGTATTTTAACTTTTCCATTCATGAATTCTATAAAAGTTTGCAAAGCATTCAATTCAGCCTTGAGCCTTCCTAACTTTAAACCGTACAACTTTCTTCCTTCTGTAAGTTTTACTTCGTATCCATGTATATTGACAAGTTTTTGTGAAAAAATATTGAAATATTCACTGGTTGAAATTTGTGACAGATCCATGAAAGAGTCGTTTTTAAATTGGTTGTAAAGCAATGCAATTGTAGTATTTTGTTGTGAAATATGTGATGGAATATTATTATTATTTGATATATAAGGTGCATAGTGGAAAATAGCCACAACATTCAAAAGATGATATTCATCCCATGTCTTATGACATTCTTTCTTAAAAATATTTATTTCCTTTAAATCTTGTGTGGCAAATACAAAAATAAATGGTGTTCTTGGATTACCGAGAAAAGTAGACGTGAAACTAGCTAAAAGCTTCCAAAAATGTGTATCACTTTTTTCAACAAACCAAATTATCACTATTGGCACCCCTACGATGCCATCGAGAATAACTTGTTGTGGAAACATCTCTTCAAAATTCAAAAGTTCTTGTTCATACATATGAATATGTAATATAGATAAGTTAGATGTGACGTGAATTTTTAATAATAGCTCATTTGAGAAATGAAAGCAGCTATCTTGTATGAGTACAACAGCCATTGGACATGCAACGTTATTATTGATTCATTTCAAATATAAGTTGAAAAATTTCTTCCGAACTGTCAGTATAGCTATTATGTGACATAAAGTTATGTAGGTGATTTTTTCCAGCACACATACGATATATTAAAATATAAATATATGTCACTAAGGATTTTATCTCCATTTTTTAATTTTAATAAGGATATACTTAATTCTACACTAAAAGCTGTTGTTTTTTCTCCCCAGTTTTAAGAATAATTAGTTAGATCACATAGAGTATTTTAAAATATGTAGTCTTATTTAATTAAAGTTGAGATAGAGTGAACAGAGCACAAATAGAAACAAGTCAGTGCAGTTATTTCTCTTTATAAGAACTAAGTTTTATTATCATATTGAATTTATCTTGGGCATATTTGGTTCCAGAACTCGGTCATGAAAATGTTAAATAATTGACGAGAGGTCAAAAACAGGTTGCATGACAACATTGACTTGGTTTCCTGGTAAAGTATATAGATACACGCTATCTACCAGCCCAGTCCTCCAACAACATGGCATTGATACTATCGGACACCTTTAACAAGTCACTACTAGGTTTCATATCCCTAACCCCACCCCTATCTAATTTGGTTCCAAAGAATGGTAAGAACATGGTAATCTAGAACAATTTTAAGACAAATTACTTTAGTTATCTAGCCAATGTAGTAGTTTGTGAGAGATAGTACTTAAATCACATAAATTAGTTATCACTCACTGATTCTCAAAGCTTAAAGGGTATTTACAGTCAACATAGAACCCTGCAAATTGGCAAAGACAACGTAAGACTGGCCAGGTAGGCTAGTCGGCGATTGCCTACCTGAATGGTTGAGTGGATCCCCGGAAGATTCCCGCGTTGGATAAATTAAACATTTATTTGTTCTGTTTGGGATGTGATTTTATTGACGGGAACGTAATAAAATACCTAGCACCATTATAAACTCCCACAAGCTTGAAGATGTAAAGTGTTCCTTCATCTCCTTCCTTGGAGGAAATATTTTGCGTGACATTGTGACACGAGTACGAAAAGTTGCCAGGGTGCTGCAATGCATGTGGCCACTGCCAAAGAAATTCCACCTATAGTCAAAGAGATGAATCCGAAAATGTGTGCATTGAAGTTGATTTAAATAATTTTTTTAGATCCTATTGATTCGTTTAAGATAATAAATTTCATGTAAATATTTAATTACCTCACTGATCTTATAGTACCGTTCTACAACTCATTAAAGACACATAGTTTCATGATAACTTTGTTATCTTTTAGGGTAAACAATGAAACAGGTTAAATACAATATTTTACACTTATATGTTTGTTTATCTCTTTGTTTTATAAATAACGATTAGAGATAAGAATGATTATATTTTTGATCTATTAATAGCTTAACAGAGGTAGATAAAATACTAAGCAATGTGTCCATGTCAGTGGGCAAGTGTTCTCGGACTAAAACACAATCCGCATGAGTATTTTTTTTTACTTAAATGGTTTCCTATTCTCCCTTCCTGAATGTTTCAATATTTTCTATGGGTTTTATAATATTCATCCCTAGGTAAATGGTTTTAAATGTGATATCCTCGTTGGAAATTAGAACGCAGTGGAACAATAACAACTAACTACAAACAGTTATGAAACACGTTAGTACAATAGTATAGTACCTATATAGTCTTTGTAAGAATAAGCTAACTTTTTTACTAATACTCATTCCTTTTATCAACAATGTAGGGTTCAGAGCTCTATCACTCAACTATTAGAATTATTAATAAGAGACAGTTAACAATCTACACAACAGGTGGCATGACAAAAGTATATTTTACGCTTGAAAAACACATTCTGACCTCATCTATAATATGTATATGACGTAACAATATTCTTATCAACACATATTTGTACATTGCTATTATTCTTGGCAACACATTTTTATACAATACTATTATTCTTTTCAAAGCAATCAATCTCTTTTAGACAGCCAATTACATTTTTATTGATCCAATCCCCTTAAATTCTTTTTATTTAAATAAAACCTTATCTATATAAAAAAAATCATAATATTTATCCACTTAAAATATTTAAATATTATGTTTGTTTTTATATTAATTTATCGAAATTATTTCCGAGTAATCTTTTTTGATATGAAAATATTGTAATTATATTGGTTTGGATCACAATAAATTATGTAAAAAGTCATGGATGAAGGTTATTTAATAATATATGTAGATTGTCCTTTAATTAATCATCCATGGAGAAACACGCCCATTTAAAAAATAATGGGAAAAGGATTTCACCACTAAAATATATTTTTTACACAATATTTCCTGTTAAATGACCAACTACGATATTTCCTGTTAAAGGAACAACACCGCAATATTTAGCAAAGACACCAATTCCCTATACCAATAAGAAGCTAGCCTTCACAACACTTGTCGCTACGACTCTTTCTATTAGTTAGTTTTTACACCGTTGACGAGGGGAGCAAAAGGCAAGTGGTATGTCATATATAAACTGTTTGTGCGTATGTTTGAGGCACCCCACACACAGCCACAAAGATCCCCACGCACAATCTGCGCACCCACGCTCACACAAGCAACGCAGTTAGGGACTCACAAATCTAGCACTGGTTCTCGCAGTCACAGTATAACACAGAATACAATAATTTACGTTATTATCTTAAGTGTGCATTGATATAAAACATTTAATTGGAATATGTATAAGTAATTAACAGGTGTCATTTAAATAAACCGTGTGTAAATAAACAGCCATCATTAGTTCTATTTCTTTAATTCAATTAAATATACCGATTATATAGTGCTCAACCACGGGGCAATTAACAGTTGGTTAAACTGTATCTATTCCATACAGTGATTATAGGTGCTCGACCATGAATCTAGAGACAACCTAAACATCATCACAGCATTATTTTATCTGGAAAAAATCCGGAGTGTTTCAATCGACGCCCAAAGCGGGGCAATTAAATCCATACTGTTACAATATTATTAAATGAATTAAAAAATATTGGACTATGAGTAAGCCTACTTACTAATAAAATTATGAATTATTTTATTAATAAGTAATACTATAATTATATAATAATTATTGTGATGGTATTACTACATAAATATTATATAGTATTATTATTGATTTTAGCATCGTGTTTTACTACCTGATAATGCTATACACATATGTAATAATTACGCTAACTAGTTAGATGAGGAAGGTTGAATTCAAAGGAAATGTACACACATTTGCATCAATGTAGAATTGAAAACAAAAGCCACCTCAGTACAACCCACTGGAATACCAACCTCAATTTCCCAGTCACCAACATCCAAGGCCAATGAGAGAAGGACGCGTTAGACCATTCGCTCACCGGGATTTAATCATGTTACTTATTATATAAATAATAATAATTTCTGTACTTAATTTTCTAATTATTTTCTATATTATTACATTAATGGATTTTTTATATTTTACTAATATTATAAATGCGAAAGTTTGTGTGTTTGGATGTTTGTTGCTCAATCACGCCAAAACTGCTAAAGGGATTTGAATGAAACTTGGTAGGTAGATTATGTCCTTGAATAACATATAGGACTATTTCCAATTTTTGATTTTACACTAATTTTACAATACTAATGTTTAAATATTTTGCAAGCTAAATGGTGCTGCCAGCAATTTGTTATTTTTAAGATAAAATTTTAATTGTATTTTTTCTTCATAAGTTGGTAGAGTATGTCTTGGAACAACATTACATTAATTATTTTACAACACTAATGTTTAAACTTTTCGTATATAAGAGGTAAGTTATTTTTTTTTTTCATTTTACGGGTAAATATGAGTGTGATTATGATTAAAATATTAGTAACTTTATGTTATTTTACCTTACCATTTTTTAAAGTTAGTAAAGTTATTTTCAAAACTAAAACTTACTCACCCTATAACATGCAAAATATGTCTACAGAACGAAAAGTTGAAAGAATTTTGTTGTTTTCACGTGTAAATACAAAGTCACATATATGAAAAAGGTTCAATAGTATATTTGGTGCGTTAGTTTTAGTTTTGAACTTTTCTTTACTAACTTTAAAAAGGTTAGGTAAAGTAAACTGGTTTCTTTTTAGGTGGCGTTCAATGACTTTCTCTGGTTTCTGTTTACATGGTGTTCAATGACTTCCTCAACTGAGAAGTTATTTTTGTATTCTATCCTCAAAAGTTGATGAAAGATGCCGGGGAAACGTAAATCGAATTTGTCACAACGTTCGAATAAAGCTAGAATGATTAAAGTGTCCAGGATCCAGGAAACTTCAGCCCAATCAGATGCTAGAAGGCTTAAACAGGCTCAACTTCAGGCAGCACGCAGAGCAACCAAAACTCCAGAGTAGTCAAAGCAACGACATGAACAGCACGCTGCTTATCTGATGTTCCAGCGAGCTTCCGAGGCGCAATAAGAGCCTCAAGCTCGGCGCGAGGAGCAAGCTCAGCGGCAGGCCAGATTGAGAGCTGCTGAAACTCATGAACAGAGCAACGACGTCAACAAAATGCTGCTCATATGATGTCTCAGCAAACTGTCGAAACTATAGAGGAAGCCGAAGCTCGAAGACGTGATGATGCTGTAAGAATGGTACTGCGGCGGCAAATCTTCGATAGAAACACGTAGAGCGTTTTTGAACATTCTGCATTATAATACGATGCAACTCTCGACTACAGCAGCCATAGGCTCATAAAAATTAAGAGGATGGGCAAAGAATGAAGATTATGCGGACCGTTGAAATTGGAGGAGGAAAATACTGGGATGTGTTGTTCTGGTGGTAAAGTAAATATTTCTCGAATACAGGAACCAGTGCAAACATTAAAAGAGCTTTTCTTATGTGAGAATGAAGAGTCACGTCGCTCACTGAACAACATTAGAAAATATAATAGTTGCTTCCACCTGACGTCATTTGGTGCGGATAGTGTCGTTTCCATGCCAGGATGTTCACCCACTTTTATCATTCAAGGACAAGTGTACCACAAAATCGGAACACTGCTCCCTGTGCCAAATACAGAGGCACAATTTTTACAGATACATTTCACGGGAGATGAAGCAGCAGAAACTGAAAGGCACGTTAGCATTTTCCCAGGAGATGAAAGAAATACGTTACTAAAAATACGGAGGATATTTAACGAACATAATATTTTTATTAAGGAATTTAAAACCGCCATGGAGAATATGCCCGATGAGAGCTGCAAGGCGGTTATTCACCCTGGCCGTGTTCCACGCGGGCAGCACGAGCGGAGGTACAATGAGCCCACCACAAATGACGTAGCAGCCATCGTGGCGGGAAATGAACATACAACAAACAGCGACATCATTTTACGCGCGCGGGATAACACGCTGTCCCACGTTGCTGACACACACAGGTTTTACGATGCCCTACAGTACACAATCATCTTTTGGAAGGGCCAGGAAGGATATCACTTTGAAATATCTCAAATTAATCCTCAAACTGGCAAGCCTGTGCCAAACTAAAAAGTCCCCTCTGTGGATACTTATGCATTTCATATCATGATGCGTCGAGACGATTTTAATTTAATTCTTCGCTGCAGACGACTGTTACAACTATTCCTGGTCTACATGTATGTGAAAACTGAAAGTGAACGATTTAAGTTTATATCATTGAATCAAAGTAAGCTACGGAAGGAAAACTACGTGCATTTGCAAGATGCTGTGAGGAATGGTGCGCATGTCAATCCAAATAATTGGGGACAGAGGGTGATTCTTCCATCAACATTTGTTAATAGCCCTAGATATCTTCACATGTACACGCAGGACGCATTTGCGTATGTCCGCCACTACGGCCGTCCAGACTTATTCATCCCCTCTTGGGAAGAGATAACTAATGAGCTTATGCCTGGCCAGACAGATACAGACCGCCACGACCTCATTGCCAGAGTGTTTAAAATAAAAGTAAAAAATTGATACATCTGATCACGAAGGCAAGAATATTTGGCGAATCCCAATGCTTCATGTACTGGATAGAGTGGCAGAAATTCGGCTTACCCCACGTCCATACTTTACTGTGGTTGACAAGAAATTACGGCTAACTAATTTGATCACATCATCAGTGCTGAAATTCCAGACCCAGACAACGACAAAACACTACACAACATAGTGGTCAAACATATGGACCATTTGGTGCGCAAAGCACGTCATCTCCGTGCATTAAGGATGGTTAATGTACAAAGAAATACCCCCTAGTTCTATTATACGACACGCAGACTAGTGAAAATTGATACCCTCTCTACAGGCGTAGAGAAAGACAAGATGGAGGGCGCACAGCCATCATCAAATGCGGCGGCAATGACGTTTCGGGAGACAATAGCTGGATAGTGCCTTATAATCCCCTGATCTCAAAAATATTTGATGCACATGTTAATGTGGAGTTTTGCAGCTCAGTCCAGGCAAATATTTCAACAAAGGCAACGACCAGGCAATTTTTCACCTTCGGCAAGCAGACAATTTGAACATTGATCCTAGGAACGAAGTGTAAACGATCAGGGCTGGCCGGTACGTAAGCAGCAACGAGGTGGTGTGGCGGATCTTGGGCTTACCATTGCACGAGAGACATCCCACTTTAGTCCACCTGCCCAATGGCGAGCGCGTTTACTTCAATGAGCAAAATTTCAGTGAAAGAATCACGGCGCCCCCTAGAACGATATTGACGGCATTCTTCCACCGATTATTGCGGGCGAAAACGCTTACTTTAGAGTTAATTTAGTGCTATAATTTAAGAATTCTTATAGAAAATAAATATTTAATGGAGATAAACTAGCTATCAATACAAAAAGATTCTTAATTATTTCTATGTATAATCTGGGAACATAAATTATTCAAGATTTATATAAATATTTCATTTATATCATTATTTTTTGTTATTGATTATTGTTAATAGTTGGTTACTGCTTAATACTAATTAAATGGTTTAAGTTTTTAATGAACAGTAATAGGATAGGCCAGATATATCTAAATATGCCTACAATGCTAATTTTCTATTTATGAAAGGAAAGTAAAATTATAATTTGAATAATTGTTTATAAGGTTTCTCAAAATAGTATTCAAATGATTCAACATAGATTTATCTCGATATGAATTTTTCTGAGCACCGTGTATTACTATTTTTTCAGGTGATACGAATATGTACTAATTACACTAAGGTTAAAGATGAGGTAGCTTGAATTGAGATGACGTACACCTGCATTTACGTGGAGGGGTAGTGGAAAACCATAATGAAAAAAACAACTCATTGCACCCAACCAATTTTTTAAACCAGATCTTTCCGTTTTCGACAGTCTAGTCTAGGTTGAGACTGAAGCCTCAGACCATGTGGCCACCAAAGCGGGTCCAACGAATATAGATTGTTAAATTCATTAGCTTACATATTTGACAATTTTATGGCTATGAGCTATTGATTAGACTTTGTATGTTAAAGTTACAAAGAACTAAACTTGGCCACGTACCTATTTAATCCCTCTTAATAATATTTACACATATCTTTGGTATCCCACATCTACTGTTACCTTGAATTATTCCACGACGGTACAGCTTATAATAAAGGGCCATAGTGTGATCCATGAATGTGATGTTGCTAACATTCAAGATAAACTGAAACTAAATATTGAGAAAAAAACCTAGTACCTCCTTTATTTATATTGTATCGTCTATTTCTTGAACTAAAAGTTACCAAAGATATAAGAGAATAGTTGAATGCGTGACACTAGATAAAAATTTGGCATGTCTATGTATGGTTTTTTGTGATGCGAGTTTTATAAAAGAAAGTTGGGCATATCGTGTTGGAGTTTGGAAATCTCTTCCAAACTATTCTAGTTATATAGATGACGTTCCTAATAATTGTGAATTAAAATCATTAATATGAATTCAATGGGAAATAAAACTAACCCTCCAAGAATCATAACCCAGACCCAAAATATTTAATCCGGTGAATATTTTTCTTACTTTTGCAACTAGGTGGGTGCTCGTGTTATGGCCATGTTCCTGATAGAGCCACCCCCTATTGTGAGTTAGCTAACCAAAAAATACGCTAAATGTCATCAGCATCTAGTGAGGGGACCTCCTAGTGTGTCGAGTGATCGTTTCCCATCCAGCCAGGTTGAGCAATATGTCGCCAGTTACCTGTTTTGTGTTTCTCGTGGAACCTCTTATTGTATTTCTATGTAAGTTCTCCTTTGTTTTGTGCATGTTTTTCAAGGACATTTTTCATGAAAACCATCGTACTCTATTCAGTTTTGAATGCTCTTTCGATTTCTGTTGTTGTTGAAGGCGTATCTTTTACGATTTGTTCAACATCAAACGATTTTATTGAAAGATGACCTGCTCCTGATATGGCCACCTGGGTAGCCATACAAAGTGTACCCTAGCCATATAAATCTCAGTTCATATTTATTTTTTCTCCTGACAAAATTACTCAACAAAAAATTTTGTTTTTAGAAATAAAATAATGTCTGACAACGTGAAGAAGAGGAGATTATGGACTGAAGAAGACATGTCCAAGGCAGTTAGTGGTGTGAATAGTGGTAATCTTTCAGCTCAAGGGGCAAGTAACAAGATCTGTGTACCTTGACTTACTTTACGCTCATATCTGGATAAATATGGCCCCTTAAAGAATTAAATATTAGGTAGAAAACCTACATATACACCTGAACAACAAAAACAACTATGCCATAGAATTTTTCATTTATTTTCTTTAGGTTATTCAGTGACTCCTAACATCCTTAAACTCGATGTTTTTCATTTTGTCAAGAAAACAACATCCCAAACCATTTTAAAAAGGCTGTTGGTCGTAAGTGGCTCGGCATTTTTTTTAAAGAGAAATTATGACGTTGCACGACGGAAAGCTAAAATACTGAACCCAGCCTGGGCTCGTAAATTAAACAAATTCATAATTGCTGATCACTTTGCGAAACTAAAAGAAATCTTCACCAAATACGTTTCTACAAATTCCCAGAAAGAGTTTTCAATATTGATGAAAAAGGATGCTTGTCTAACCTCCATAAGGATCCAAGGGTTTAGCCCAAAAGAGGGCTTCACCAGTTCGTATTGTGGGCAAAGAACATGGGGAAAGCGTTACATTTGTGGCTTATGGGAACACTGTGGGCTTAATAATCCCATCAATTATTTTATACTCAATAGTGAGAAAGAATAAAGCCTGGGAGAATGCTCTGCCTGCTGGATCATCGAATCAAATGATCCCTGAAGTGAGCATGACAACTCAAACTTTTTAGATTTTCTGCAACATTTTAACAGATTTAAACATAATCGGTCATGCTTTCTGATTTTTGACGAAGCAGAGGCACACCTCGATTATAAAATTTGTGAAGCGTCTGAAAAGCATGACATTACCGGGACCACTCCATTTAGGCTTGGGGGCACCCCTTACAAGCTTGCTTAAGAATTTTTCTCACGGGATGCTACTACTCTATGTATATCTGTCTGTTGCCTAGTGTCTTTGGAATTGCGAAACTTATTTCGAGGGAATTTTTTTTAATTTATAGAATATTTATACAAGTAGGTTCTTTTATACATTCAATATGTTGTCTCATCATTGAACTAAGCAGTGTCTAGTTGTATCTATAAAACCGACTGTAGGTGTCATTATTTGCATCTTATATTTGTATCAATTCAAATATATTTACTTTTAATGGATACATCTTCCTTTTACGATCCCTTGGCAACAATGTATTTGGAAAGAAAGTAAAAGTAATAAATTTGGATGACTCTAATATTCCAACAAAGACTTTAAATAATGAAAAACTATTAGATTGAAAGTTTAAAGGCCTGAAAATAGAGTTAATGAATTGAAATTGAAAACATATATTGCTTACAACTTTGGTGATGACTTACATAACTTATAATTACTATAAAACCCCACCCTTTCTTATAACTATCCATTTGATAGTAATAACAAGAATTTAATTAGGCCTAGGTGAATGGAAAACAACAATGTATTTATCAGTTTAGTACTCTCAGTATCTTGAGCATATTAATATGTAAACTAAAGGAAAAAACTAATATAATTCTATAAATGAAATGGTTGAGAGCTAAGGGCCTAGAACCCTGACCACTTTACATTGAATGGATACATCTTCCTTTTAAGAGCCCTTGGCAACAATGTGTTTGGAAAGTTACAAGAAATTAATTATACATCTCCTTGGCAACGAGTGTTTTGGAATATAAACAAACATGAATAATTCCTTACGTATAATTTGATAATCCTATTTACAGTAATAGAAATTCTGAGAAAATTACTAAACAGATTTTGACACCCGAATACTCAACTTAAATGTTAGATAAGGCTCCATGAGAACGGCAAAAATAATATATAGTCCAACTAAAACTCGATATTTACCGCGAATATCTAGCTTTTCATTCTTTGTTTACATCGCCATGTAAATCTTGAATTCGTGGTTGTATATCTATAAATAAAATACTTCTCTTTGGTTAAAATAAATATAACTCATTCTCAACTCTTAAGGTGCGTGTATACCACAGCAACATTGTTGGCAACAATTAATCATATGAATGTTGACATTTGTCTTCAACAGGGTGTCCAGACCAAATAAATATTGTCATCAGGGCACACAGTTTGATTTTTATAGGAGCAAACTTTGAGACTTCTGTGAAAGGTACAAGATTGCAAGAATTTATACCTACGCCAAAGGCCATGTAAATCTGTCGTTTCGGCACCAGAATGATTTAAGTAAACGCAGATTATTAAGTTTTATACTGTCTTAGTAATCTATTAGGTCCAAATATATTTGATTTATTTGGAGTTTTTTTTATGATATTTGTGGCTTTGGTTGTCCTTTTGTTATTTTACTTACATTATTGTGTTATTATTAATTAAAGACATATACTTATATAAAGCGTATAAACCGAACGGGTAGTAAGACGCGGTGCTAAATATTATTATTCATATACTTATAAACTTTCGTTTGTTAGCTTTCACTGATACACATATCAAAACAAAAGCATCTGCTACAATAAACTCCACAAAACTCTAAATCCTGGTACACACGACACAACTTCTTTTACATAAAGTATTGCAAGAAATTGTACAATATCTTGGTCACATGGATTGCATACAAATTTTATACAGTGACTGTTCACCCGGGATTTGTGATTACATAAAACATTTGAAAAGAAAATGCGGTTTTAAACTTTTTATGGAAAAATAATAATTGAATGCTTTAGAAAATATTGGTATTTAATGTAAATAATTTCTTAATCACTCCTAAATATTATGAAAATATTTTTTTACAATTTTTTAATATATATTTTTAAACAAATGAAAACCTATATATATTTGGGGTTTAACCTTCTTCATAAAAATTATTTGTTTGTTTCCAAACGTTTAGTGGTTTTTATTACTATACTGTTTTCAAGTAACTGTCTAGCAGATGACGTTTTCATGTTTACAACTAAAAAGTTGTACTAGAAAGATCACTGATATAGGACGCGTTCTATTTCCTGAATTTGTATACAAAAATTGTGCAAAGCAGATCTTGTACAAGTTTTGATGTTAACACGATGCTGTCTTCAGGTTACAACTTTATGTACAATAAGTTGTGTCGTGTGTACCAGGCTAAAATATGTGTAGTCACTGGGTCAGTATCTTGACAATATTAATTTCCCCTTTCATGCCATAACATAATTCTATGTTTTAAAGGGGAAGGCAGGGGTAGTATTTCAGTTCTAGTCGTCATCTTTCGGGCAAGAGAAGTCGTAAGTCGGCTAATCGCATTTCTATCTGACATCCGCAGCTCTTCTCCTCCTATCCTCTCAAAATCTATGGCGTCACAAATAAGAACTACACTAGCTAGAGAAATGGGATGAAAGTTGAACAAATACCAACTTTTAACCACCATTAGATCAACTCTTGCATGGATGTTACGGTCACTGCCATGTATGGGATATATTTTTTCAAATCCCCTAAAGCTTGAATTACATTTAGATGATAACCAGGAACATATGTTTGCAAACATTAAATAAAATAATTACATATCTTTAATCAAAGGCAAGAAGTGCTTAAAGTAAACAAAATGCTAACCTATAAATAAATGGTGGTATTTCCAAGGAACATCGTTTTAAATCTTAGCATTTTTAAATATACACTAGTGTTTTTTGTGCACCGCGTTTTACTTACTATCTGGGCTATCCGTATATTGACTTTAATGTGGTAGCTATTAGGAACTCTACTAGGTGGAGTAGTTGGCTAACACGCTAGATTCGTGTTGACCTAGACTGCCGAGGACGGAGAGATCGAGGTTGGAATCTCGGTCGGGTGAACTGGTGTAGTTTTTCCTTAATGGTTTTCCACTCTCCCACCCGCAAATGCGAGCGCATTTCCTTTAAATGCAACCTTCCTAATTCCTAACCCAAAAGCGTAATTAGTACGTAATCGTATATCCTGAAAGGTTAGCATAATGCTTAATAAAGAAAAAAGAAACAATTAGGAATATATAATTTAAAGGAAATGTACCCCAATCTGAAGTAAGAGAAAGTGGAACACCAATAAGGAAAAGGGTCGGTATGGAAGACCGTGTCTTTGTGTGTCGGTAATATGAGTGAAGTATATTTGTATCACAGCGTCATACTAACCGTTTGGGTTATAAGCCTATCTATTAATTACATGACTGGTACAGGGATTGGGAAGTTTTAATTGGGAGGAAGTGCACCCACATTTAAATGAAAGAAGATTGAAAATCATTTAGGGAAACCCTTAGTGCACTCGGATGGAAACGGAACCCGAACTCTCTTTCTTTGGCAGTCTAGTCCAACACCAGAATAGCGCGATAGACCACACGCCCTCCGAAACGGGAGAATGAGATCTTAAGTGTCACAATAGTATTAATGAATTAGTAGTCTTGTGAAATAATAATTTGAGTGTGCCAGTAGTGGTTCAAGAATGTGTTTGGGACAGCACTTCCGTACCACACACGTTATGACGTCACTTCATTTACAAATCACTGTGCTTAGCATGCAAATCAACGCCACTTACGTTCCACACACACTAATGGCCTACACAGTTTCGTTCTTGCAAATCAGCAAAACACCTTCAGTTAGAATTACCAGATTCAAAAATGAAAAAGGAGAACAATCTTTTCTGGAATCAATTGAAATGGAGAACATTTTTAAATAAAACAAAAATTAAGATTTAAAATGTATTAAAGAAGAAAATATTAATATCAGCAGTGAAATATTATTATAGTATGGTGCTTATACCATCTATATAGACATAGGCATCTAGTAACACTTCACGCCTTGCTACTGCCAAGATTCAATCCCCGACTTCTTCCTCCCTAGCAATAAAGTTTCTTGCATGTTTTAAATAGTGACACCAATAATGATCACGAGCAATAAATATTTGATAGAGCAGTATTTAATTATTTTATTGTGTTAAGTGGAAGGAGTGTAATATCTATTTTAGAAAAAAAACACTCTCAGTAGTCCACATCCGACCGAGATACGAACTTTGATCCCCCAATAATCGGCAGTTTTGTCAACCGCGAGAATAGCACCTTGTAGCGTGTCAATCAGATTGATTGAACACCTACAAAAAAAATTAACCATTTATCACTATTTGTGTAATTGGGTGCCACGTTGGAGTTATATCAAGATATTGAAGATAAACTACCTCAAAGTTATACTCTCTCATACAAAAACTACGTATTGCCCTACGTTCAAACACGTGGTTAGTCAAAAAATAATTATATTTTGATAATTTCTGTTCTAAATATCAAAAAAGAGGACTAATATTATTATAGTTATGAATAAGATATGTGAATGCGTGCCCTTGTTATAAGATGGGGTCAGATACAAAAACTTACAGCCGACCATGC